>CAUYSK010000330.1:0-27441 GCA_963575035.1 Avahi laniger | reverse complement strand
CATTGCTGATCAAACTAGACAAGGATAGTCTATTGAATAAATGGGACTGAGACAATGGTTATCCAGATGGCAGCAATAAAACTGGACCCCTACCTCACGCCATATAGAAAGAACATTTTTAGATGGATTAAAGGTTTAACGTTGAAATAAATAAAAACTTGAAAACTTTTAGAATATATAAAAGAATAACTTTTGGACTTCAGGGTAAGTAAAGATTTCTGAAGGCACATAAAACACAAACCATAAAAGAAAAGATTGATAAACTAGACTACATTAAAAATTAAGAGTTTCTATTCATCGAAAAATGGCAGGAAGAATGTAGAAGACAAGCCACAAACTTGAAGGACATACTGCGATGCATTTAACCAACAAATAATGAATGTCCAAAATATATAGAGAACCACAATAAGAAAAAGACAAGTAACCCAACAGAAAATGTCAAAGACACACAGGGGCCCTTCTTGGAAGAGAGAACACAAATGGGCAATAAGCAGGTGCAGCAGCTCACTCTCAGCAGTGATCAAGGGAGTGTGAAATGAGATAATATTTTAATGTTTAGCATGTAAGAAGTCTAACAATACTATTGTCACTACTTTGGAAAACAGGAATTATCTTGTAAAGTTGGGCATGTGCACATCCTAAGACATGGCCATTCTTTTTTGGGGTCATGCCCATGTGCACCAGGGGAGATGGGCAGTAATCTTTTCAGCAGCATTGTTCATGGTAAACAAGACCCCAGGACGTCCCAGACGTCCGTCACGGGTAGAACTGATGTGTTGTGTATTCATACAACAGAGTAGTACCCACCAATGAAAGCGAACTGCAGCTTCAGGCAAGAACTTGGATACATTTCCCAGACACGTTGAGTGATTGCAAAACACAAAAGAGAATATGAATCCAAACATACGACACTCAGGAACAGGCAAAGCCACTATATTGTTGAGGAATGCATAGGAAAGTGTGTAAAAAGCCAGTCAGGGTTACCTCTAAGGGAGGAAGGGAAGGGGTTGAAATTGGGGAGGGCACCGAGGGTGCTTCTGCGTCCTGGCAATGTTTTGGTTCTTGACTTGGGAGGAACAGCAAGCAGGAATTTTTGTGCCCTGGAAGGTCTCACACTGCTCACTTCCCATGGGCGAGACCTACTCGCGTGGCCACGTGCAACTGCAAGGGAGACAAGCGTATCCAGCTGTCTGTCCGTTGCTGTCCCTCTGCCCCCATCCACGCCCAGAACGGCACTCGGCATCCGAGTCAGTACCAGTCAAAATCGGTTGAATGGATACTGGCTGTGTGACACTGGACATAAAGCACCTTTACGGTTATAACTGTAACACATCCTCCCTGGAGAAAATGATTTAAATAATGCAAAGTAGGTATAAGAATGAGAGCAGCAGTGACCCCACCATCCCATCACTGTTAACAGTTTGGTGTGTTTTATCCCAGTCGTTTCTCTATGCATTTTTAAAAAATAGCCGATACTCCATGTACAGCATCATATCCTAATTTTAAAAAATTCGACCTGCTGCAATCCTCTTTCCCTTATCTTCGATAATTATTTGCAACCTCAGCTGAATGTGTGCTTCACAGTCCAGCTCCTCGTCATAGCCTGCTTTATTTATTTCCCACTTTTAGGCGCTTAGGTTGCTTCCTGGATTCTACTTCTGTAAATAACATTGCTGGGAACATCTCTGCAGCAGGGCACCAGTGTGCAAGAGAGTTTTCTGTGCAGAAACATTCCCGATCTGCTGTCAGTTCTCGGCATTGGCCAAGTCCTGTGGTTCACAAGTTCCTTATAATGTCCACATGCTGGCCGGTTGGCAATGACCAAGTCAAGTGGCCCCCACTGAGAATGGCCCTCACAGTGGATGAAATTCTTGTTCAGGACTTGGAGTTTTTCTTGAGGCCACACAGATAAAAGTCAGCTTCCAGCTTGTCCCACAGAGAGGACCTTTGGGAGGGGCTTGAAGCTTGTGCTTTAATTCTGCCCTCGCTGAGGTTGGGGTAAGGCCCATGGTGGCCCTGGCTGGCCTCCTATAGATTTGGTTCCCTATCTGACTACCTAAATGTCCCTTCGAAGCCACTAAGAACCAGTCATACTCCAGCTAGGACTCCAATATTCTGCAAGGTCTTGGGTTCTGTAAGAACATTTTTTGTTCTAAAGATGATTAAGATAATATATGTGAAGCATCTATCATAGCACCTGGTACACAGTTGGGTGCTTGAAGGTGGCGGTTATTGATGTCATAGTTATTGTGATTCACAGTCTGTCTCTTTGCAGAGAGGATTTGAGGCAGCTTATAGAAAGCAAGTTTCTCAAGATCTGTGGGGCTGTCTGAGCAGTTCTTTAATCTTGGCAAGAGTCTCTCCAACTTCGGCAGGTTTCTGCGAGTGTGGGGAAGGGGGGTGCAGAAATGTGTTTCACCTGCTTCTGTCTTGCTGGGCAACTGTGGGCTGGTCCCTTGCAGGGCTGCCTGGGGTGGAGGAGATGAGGTCTGACCTTGTGCCAGGCCTCGGGCCGAGCACTTCCCGGCGTCGGCTCCTCTAATGGTTCCTGCAGTCCTGGGGAGAGGTGCGCTTCTTATCCCTGTTTGGTTCGCCCAGGTCTCAGCACATGGAGGGATTGACACTCAGGGTGATCTCAATGTCTTCTTTCCTTTTCTGCCTCCCACATTAATAAGGCCAGGGCCAGCCGTGGGGAGAATTATAACCATAATAACCGACAGTTTCAGAGCAAGTGCTCCAATGTGGGATCTCATGTGATGGTTTACTCCCCACGGGATGCAGGGTTTGAGATTCAGAGTTCTTCGCACTGCCCATGCCCTTGCAGGGCCTGACAGGGCTCTCAGGACATGCTATCTGTGGGTCGGCCTTCTCCATCCATCACTGACTGGTCCCCCCTAGACATTTGCGGGGCGGGAGCGAGTGTACAGTGGAAGCCCACATACCATGTGTCTGATTATCTCAAGTTGAAAATCAAGCTGATGAGCTTTTCAATGAGAGAGGTGCTGTGTGCCTTTGTGACAAATATATTTCTATAGTGACAAAATTGAACACTCTCTAAACAGTGATTGCTACATGATTGAAGACTGACCAGTATCAAAGATGACTGATTCTGTTATTAATACACGTCTCAGCATTCGTTGCTGGGCCAGCAACGAATGCTTGGATGAGTAATAGAAGAAAGACATGCATAATTTATTAATTACTATATATTTCATACCATTTATTTTTTCTTGACTTCATTGCAGCAAAATCACTGACTATGTTATTTATAGTCATGATTTTTACTTAAGTTTGGGTTCTATTAACAATAATAATCTAAAGCTGCTCTGTTCAATACAGTAGCACTAGGCAGGCACCTGTGGTTATTTAAATTTAAATTTAAATTCATGAAAATTAAATAGAATCACCAAGCCAGCTCCTCAGCTGTCTGGCCACATTTCAAGTGCTCAGTAACCACATGTGGCCAGTGGTTACCATATTGGACAGCATAGATAAAGAACATTTCCATCACTGTAGAAATTTCTCTTGGAGAGCAATGGTCTAAAAGATTAAAATGTACAAAGTAGGCTGGGTGTGATGGCTCACGCCTGTAATCCTGGCACTCTCAGAGGCCCAGACGCGAGGATTGCTTGAGGCCAGGAGTTCAAGACCAGCCTGAGCAAGAGTGAGATCCTATCTCTACAAAAAATAGAAAACATTAGCCGGGCGTGGTGGCGCGTGCCTGTAGTCCCAGCTACTTGGGAGGCTGAGGAAGGAGGATCTCATGAACCCAGGAGTTTGAGGTTGCCGTGAGCTATGATGACGCCACTGCACTCTAGCCTGGGTGACAGATTGAGACTCTGTCTCAAAAAAAAAAAAAAATGCAAAGTTATAAAAAGAATCCCCACAAATTTAAAGTATATGTTAAGAAATGGAAAAATTTAAATTCCTTTTATTCTAAAGTATCCAAAATACTCTGTTCAACTTAAAAGGCAAAATATAATTTAAGATTAATAAGCATAAAATTAAAGTCCAAAGTAAAATAAAGCTGAGCTATTTTATTTGATTTTTTTGAAAATGGGACTGAATCTTATGAAAATGAAACCACTGGCCACTGAGGGTCCACTGCCCACCTGGGTGCCAGTGTAAGGAACGGGAACCATGTTTTATGCAAGTGAAGTCTGGCCTGACACACGTGCAAGCGCAGGAGTGACAGGGATGTGTGACTATTGCAGCGTTCCTGGCTGCCACATGCACCTGTTGGAAATAACCAAGGCCATGGGGGAGTGGGTCTGGACCCGGCAGTTGGGAAATGACACTTTCTTGAGCAGGAACCTGTGGTGTTCGGGCTACCTGAGAGGAAGAACCTGACAGATGGATGAGTTTGTCTCTTTTACCTGAGCGCTTCTGCTGCTCGAATCCTGCCCGTCTCCGGTGTCCCCTGTGGCGCATCTCACAAACCTCCACAGCGTTTGGGCACAGCTATCTTGTTGTTCTTGTTGTTGTGGTAAAATGCACATGTCGCAAAACGTACCGTCCTAACCATTTCTAAGTGCACAGTTGGGTGGCATGAAGCGCACGCGCATTGTCTTGTAACCATCGCCACCATCCACTGGCAGGACTTTTTCATCCGCTCAGACTGAAATCCCATTAAACTCACTCCCCATTTCCCCTCCCCCAGCGCCCAGCAACCACCATTCTACTTTCTGTCTCTCTGGATTTGATGACTCTAGATACCTCAACTGCGTGAAACATACAATCTTTGTCCTTTTGTGGCTGGCTTATTTCATGTGTCAGAATTTCCTGACTTTGCCAAGCTGAATATAAGCCTATTGTATGGGTATAGAATTATCTTTTGTTTCAAGGACCCAGGACAAGAGGTGAGGAGAGGTACCTCCCTGGGGGCCTGCCTGGTGTCAGTGACAAAGTGGATGTTTAGGATTATGGGTCAGACTTGTGCCAGTGATGAGCAAGGACCCCAGGGACCAAGGTGCTCGAGGATTCTTTCGCTAATTAGCTGTCTGTGATAAGAGAGCCCTGTAAACCCTGGTCTACAATGTACTGCCTGGATCCGTAGCACTGGTGTGAAAGGAGAACCATTCCTCTGCTCACATCGCCCTGACACTGAATGGGTGGGGTTTCCACTCATTGCAATTCTTCAGTCCTTTGTGGACACCGGCTAGGTGTCCTGCAGTTTAATTCAATTCATCCTGTCCTCATTGTACCCATAGGGGTGGTACGGGGAGCATGTGTGTCCTCCCCATGTTCCCTGGGAACGGGTGGCACTTGGGGAGAGTGTGAAGACGTGGGGGTAGAGTGGCACAACTGTGTGGCTTCTGGCACCCAGCCACCTGCGTTTGCATCAGGGCCCCCACTTACTGACTATGTGATCTCGGGCGTGACACGCGGCCTCTCTGTGCTTCAGTTTCCTGTCCTGAAAAATGGGAAATGATAGTAGCACTAACCTCATGGGGTTGACTGAGGATCTGAGCCTCAGTTTCCTCATCCGTTAAATGGATTGGTAAGATACACCTACCATAAGGTTACTGAGGGACTAAATGCTGAGCACAGGGGGCGCGTGGCCCAGGGTCTGGCACGGGTGGGTGCTCCAGCAGGGCGAGTGAGCGGCTCACCGGCTGGGAGCCTGGAGCTGCTTTCTTGGCTTCCTTGGATCTTGGATCCTCCACTGCTGTGTGGGGTGGACCCGATGCCTGTGGGTTGTGTCCTTCTGGCCTAGAAGGGGGCCTGACTGATCACAGAACTGACAGAGTCATACTGGGCCCATTGCCTGTAGGATCACACCCAGAGAGAGACTCACCTCGAAGTCAGTCACCTGCACTCAGGGTCTGCCTTTAAGGGAAGCCGAGCTAGGAGGCCGTGAGCACCAGGCCAAAGGTGGCATTTGTTCTCCAGCTCCCTGGAGACATTCCCCCTCCTCCCAAAATGTCCGGCTGAACCAGTAGTTGGGGACCACAAAGGACCCTGAGGACGTCAGGGCTGGGGTGATCTGGGTTACTTCCCACGGCTCTGTCCTGTGGGCAGATCTCACCACCCAGATGGCTGGAGCACCAGAGGACAAGGGGGATGTGGAGGGATCAGGCTGCCCAGGGTTCTGTGACTCTGGTTTTCATAATCACTGCAGGGTGGGACAGGAGGGACCAGGGAGAGAGGTGGGTCTCTGCCAGGTCTCCCAGTGAGGACAACCAGAGAGCATTCACCGCCCTCAGCCTGGACGCTTGGGTGCACTAAATACACATCTTCAGTCCAGTTCGTTCATCAAGTCAGTCACTGCGAGTGCCTGTGATGTGTCGGGCACTGTTCTAGGTGCCGGGGATAGAGCGCCGACCAAGACGATTCCTGCCCTCCTGGAGCCCACACTGGGTGTAGGAAACAGATAGTAGCTATACGATAGCACCCCGGGTGACGACGTGGCGAGGCGAGGGTGTGAGTGTCGGGTGGGCAGGACAGGTATGAATGAAGATGCCTTCCTCATAGGATTCTTTGGAGGAGGATGCGAGGAAATGCATGCAGAGCGGCATACAGTAGGTGCCAATTCAGTGATGGGCTCATGCCGTATCATATTTGGGCCGTCACCTCTGTGCCTGTGTCCCGGGGAGCTGTTCTTTCAGCACCAGCAGGTCTCAGCTTGTTGCTTTCCGCCTCATGACTGATAGCCGAGCTGGCGCACGTGCAGTGAGAAACAGGAAGTGAGATTTGTCTGGAAGCCCCAGGCCGGCAGCAGTGCAGAAACACACCTTCAGAGTCACCCAGGCGCAGCCGCCCTTCCACGTTTGTCCCAAGTCCCGGGCCTTTATGCCATGTCAACTCGAGTCCCCGGACATTCCCAGGAAATGGACCTGCAGGTCCTGCATCTCTGCTCGCCTCTCCCGAGCGGGACCACTGGCCTCATGGGGCAGGAGTGGGCTGGGGGCTGTTCGAACTCTCCTGTGTCCCCTGAGGGGCCAGCGGGGTCTGGCATGTGCTGGGCGTCCCACTCTTGTCCTCTGCTGCAGTTGGTTACTTGGTTCATTGAGAGCCAGGGGCTGGGGGCACAAAAATGAATCAGATGCAGAACTTGTCCCCTCCCCTAATAATACCATGTGGACAAATGCTGTAATCGAGATATTGATAAATGTGCTGGGAACGTGCGTACGGTTTCTGTCTCTGCCCTGGCGAGGAGGGGCTTGAGGGTTAATTTAGAACTCTTAGTTATAAGTAACAGAAGCCTATGTTTGAATTGGCTTAAAGCAAAAAGAAAGAGAGAGAGAACAAAAGAAAAGGAAGGAAGGGGAGGGAAGGGGAGAGAGGAGAAAAAAAAAGGAGGAGGAGAAAAGGGAAAAAAGAAAAAAAATTGTTAGTGTCCAAAACTGAAAAGACCAGTAGAAGAATCAGGTTCAGGTACAGCTGGATCCAGGAGCCTCAGGAGGACCTGGAGAGTCTCTCCCCTTCTCCAGGCCCTGCTTCCCCCAGGGCTCCATTCTCTGGACTGCCCACAGCTCTTGGGGAATGAGAGTTTCTTTTCCCCTGGAATCAAGTCTCCTTGTCCTGGCCTGGATTGCACGCCTGTCCTTGAACTTATCACCAGGGTGGGGGACAGACTGTGTGGAGTCTGCAACGCATCCCCTGTCTCTGAGCGTGGAGGTTGGGAGTCTGGCGTGGCCTGGGGTGGGGGTGGGGTGCAGCTTCCCCTGAATGGGAGGAGGACAGGGGTTGCCAAAAATGAAAGCAGAGAATTCTTATTCTGTTACATGAGTGAGGGGCAATGGATGCTGAGTCGGTAAAAGCCATGGGTGTCCACTGCAGGACAGGAGAAGCCACAGAGGTTGTTGCACTATGGGGTGTGTCCTTCAGGATGCACAGGAGGAGGGGGGACAGCTGGTGGGCTGGGGTGGGGGAGGAAAGAACATTCCTGAGGAGGGACGGCGTGGCGGGCAGAGTGCGGGTGTCCCGGGGAGGGTCCGGTGAGGCCGCAGCGCAGACCGGGCGGTGGGGAGGATGCTGGACCTGGTCCCGAAGGCCCCCAGACACACCCAGCAGCTGTTCTCTGGGCTCTGTGGCACCATTAAGTGCTTTTAAGTTGAGAGTGGCACGATATGGGCTCCAGAGGGAGGAACTAGAGGGAGGCAAGCTACTTCAGGGATCCACAACAGTAAACAAGGGCGGGGCTCCCTGCGCCTCCAGGGGCCGATGGGCAGACAGGGCTGAGCCCCAGGAGGGGCCAGAGCTGCAGGTGCCGCGTGGGGACAGGCCTGCCCTTCATTTCCTGGCTGTGGGTGGGTTCCCCGCGGACACCGTGCCCCTCATTCCCAGACACTTCAGCGCCTGTTTCCTTAGGACCCCGGCACTCCTTATGAAATGAGATCAAAGTGAGGAAGTTTAGCCTTACAAGGGAAGGAAATTCTGACACATGCTGCTGTCTGGATGAACCTTGAGGACGTTATGCTAGTGAAATAAGCCAGACGCAAAATGATTCCACTGCTAAGAGGCCCCTGGAGTAGTCAATCCAGACAGAGAGCAGCATGGTGGTGGCCGGGGGCTGGGCGAGGGGGTTGGGGAGTCAGAGTTTCATGGGGACAGAGTTCAGTTTTGGAGGATGGAAAAGTTCTGGTGGCACAACACTGTGGATGTACTTAAGGACACTGAATTGCACACTTTAGCGCGATTCAAATAGTAAATTTTATGTTGTGTGTATTTTACCACAATTAAAAAATTATTCTACAAAAATGTAGCTGACAGTGGTAACATAGGCAGATCATTTATTCAATGTGAGAGGAAATAGGAAAACAAAAAGGAAATTTAGCACTAATGCAATATTGTCATCGAATCGTCTTAGCCCGTTCAGGCTGCTGTTACAAAATGCCCTAGACTGGGTGGCTTATAAACAGCAGACATTTATTTCTCACAGTTGTGGAGTTTGGAAGTCCGAGATCAGGGAGCCAACAGCGACCCAAACAGTTACGTTCGGGTGAGGATCCGCTTCCGTGTTGCAGACTGCCAACTTCTTATTGTATTCCCACATGGTGGAAAGTCTGCAGGAGAGCTCTCTGGGGTACCTTTTATTATATAAGGGCACTAATCCCATTTGTAATGGCTCTGCCTTCATGACCTAATCACCTCCCAAAGGCCCTAGCTCCTAATACCATCACATTGGGGGTTAGGATTTCCACCTGTGAATTTTTGGGGGACACTAACATTAAGTCCATGGTCCCTTTGAACTCCAGATCTATTTCTGATGCTTTCACCTAGATATGCTGTAGACCAATCACACTCAGTCCCAGGGGTTAAGAGATTCCCAAAATCCTCTCAGTAAGAACCAAATCCAATCATTAATGAACAATCATAATTAGGATTTTCACAAAATTTCCTGACAGCTTATTATGTACCAGTTCCTTGACTAATGCTTTATGTTCATTACAGAACAAGTAATTGCTTCATTCCACTAATCATACAAAGTATCTCTTCTTCCCATTTTGTAGATGATAAAACTGAGGCTCTCAGAGGTGAATTACTATCTTAGTAAGGAGTAGGGTTGGGGTCAAATCCCTGGCTCCAGATATAAGCTCTTTCTAGGACACAAATTTCACAAATCCAGAGAGGGCAGATGAAAGTGAAGTACACGGTGTGCTGGGGAGGCCCAAATAAGAAGGCCACCTAGATGACAAATGTTTTCAAAGCTGCTTCCTCATTCCCGAAAGCCCAGACTAGAAGGCTTACCAGATATTATACTTTCAGTTACAGGGATGTTTGGTCTTTGATGCTTTGAAAGGCACAGACACACCTTTCCACGGAACTGTAGGAAGAAAAGGTATATCAACATAAATCTCTGGCATGTTCCTGCTGAAAACTTGACCCCATACACAGCTCCGTAAAAGCGTGTTATTTTCTGGATATAGAAAAACCCTTTATTTTAAGATACTGCAAGCTTTAGGATGGCTAGTTGACACAGTTGTTAAGGTATGCAATTCCTTTGACTGGCGGACCCAGAAGCTTTCATGCTAGGTACATCACTTTAGGTAGTTATGTGTGACAAAACTCCCAGGAATTGGGACTGCTATGTTGGCAACTCTACGGGAGCCATCAGTCTGGCTGGGGTGCGGGGGACTTAAGGACATGCTACACCTCCTTCCTTGCATCTTCAGGGCATCAGACACAATGTATTATTCACTTCCATACCCCTGCAATTAGTCATGGTTTATTTAGGGCTTCTTTCCTAACTATACCTCCAGTGACATGAAACAGAAACCTTGCTACCATCTCTTGGAAACCACACTGTTCTCCCTGGCAATTAATTTTCTCTGTCGTGAGCATTATAATGGCAAAGAAATTTTCTGCCAAGAAAGATAGGCCAGGTCACAAGTCAAAACGAAAACAAACAAACAAAATAAACAAACCAAAAAAAGACAGATACGGAGAGGCAAACTGTAAGATACTTGGGAAAATAACATCAGGGAAAAAAAGAAAGGGTCAGAAAGAAGAATGGTTAGAAATACATTCTTTTGGAGGTTAGGCATGGTGGCTCACACCTGTAATCCCAGCACTTTGGAAGACCGAGGTGGGAGGATTGCTTGAGGCCAGGAGTTTGAGACCAGCCTGTGCAACATAGGGAGACCTCGTCTCTACAAAAAATGAAAAAAATTATCTAGGTGTGGTGGCACGCACTGGTAGTCCCAGCTACTTGGGAGGCTGAGGCAGGGAGATTGCTTGAGGTCAGGAGTTCAAGGTTGCAGTGAGCTAGGATAGAGCCACTGCACTCCAGCCTGGGTAATAGAGTGAGACCCCAATTCAAAAAAAATATATATATATATATATGTGTGTATATATATATTTATATATTTTAGTAGCATATTGATTTGGACACATTTAATAATGCCAAGTACATAATTAAGAATAGAAGCAGAAAATAAGAAATGTACAGTATTAGACTTTGAAAGAAAAAAAGCCTAGATAACATTTGAATCTGTCGGGGAACCGGAATAGGAGATAAAAAAGAAATGACAAAGTAAATCACACTGTAAAGACTTTTTTGTTTTCTCTCTTTGGATGGCTTTTTTGTGGAGGAATACTCTATTACCTCGCAACTGTGTGATTTCTGGGTATACCAGTAAAGCCCGTCATGCCAAAAGGATCTCCCCCAGTGGTTTATTGTTAAAGGATAAAGCACTATGCTTCAAGGCTTATTTTTTTAATTGAATTATTGGCGCCAGACAATTAAACTGTTCTCAATCATGCATGTCTTTTCATTAATTAGGTTATCAAGTTCTTTCCAATGGTCATGGGAGAAAACACGTTAAAAAAAAAAAAGGCCAGAGTGCTGGATGAATGTATGTCTTGTGACCTTGCTAGAGAATGCCAAAGTGCACTACCCATCTAACAGAAATATTATGCACCTGTCATACATAAGCGCGTCCCAGGTATTGTCCCAGTATGACTCCCAGTGCTGTGCAAACCTGCTCCCCTGGACCAACATAGACCAGAGAAGGTAGGGTAGAGAAGGCAGCGACCAAAATAGAGGATGATAGGCCCCTGCCTCTTCTTTCATTTAACCTCTGTTCGCTCAAGATTTAGTGATCAATTCTGGCCCAATTTAGATACTTTGTGGGCCCTTGAAGCCTTGTTTTGATAACTTTGCTATTTACTTGTTTGATTTGCTAAGATCAAACAGTTGCCTTGCACGCTAAGATCACTCAGGGCTCCCTACATAGAGCCCCTTTTACTAGAAGACTGAGGCCAGCCTTACCTCTGCCACCTGTCTAGGAATCCACCTGTGCTCTATGGCTCATCACCATGGATGGTCTGGACCCTCTCTGGGGCTGTGCACCTGCCTCAAGACTGATCTTGGTATATTTCTGCATCTTCTCGCCCTCACCTACGGCAGACCCTCCTGACCACTGCCTGATGGCTGGCGGGTGCTCTGTGCCTGCCTTGCCTCCCTGATCAGGATGTCTCATGGTGCTGTCCTTCCCAGGAAAGCGTTCCTTGTCAATTTGAGTTCACTCAGGTTAAGGGCTATGTGTAAATGTTCTTGAACTTTTAATTAGCTGTCTGATAACTTAAGAAAATACCCTTCTGTTGAGAAAATAGCTTATCTGTTCTTTTCAAACGTCACAGTGAATTTCTTAAAGAATAATTTTCTATGACATTCTAAAAATACTGTGAGTGTGAAGGATTTAGTAACTTAGGTCTTGGAATTTACTTTGAAACCTTGGAGATGACTTTTAATTTATGAGCTAGCCCACAAAGCCTCTTTTTATTATCTTGGTTTTTGGATAAGTTTTCTAACGCTTGAGAGTTATATATGGAACCACCATATATAAGTACCTCCTTCCTTTTCCTCCCTGAAGAAATGAGAATTTTGATTGGAGGAAAAGGAAGGAGGTACTTAAGAGAGCACAGTTAGGTTTTTGGAAAAGGCAATGTCTTAGTCCATTTGTGTTGCTATAAAAGAATACCCGAGGCTGGGTAATTTATAAAGAAAAGAGGTTTTATTTGGTTCATGGTTCTGCAGGCTGTACAAGAGAAATGGTGCTGGTATCCGCTTGGCTCCTGGGACGGCCTCAGGAAGCTTCCACTCATGGCGGAAGGCGAAGGGAGCCAGTGTGCACAGATCACATGGCGAGAGAAGAGACGAGAGAGAGAGAGAGAGAGAGAGAGAGAGAGAGAGAGAGAGAGAGAGAGAGACAGAGGGAGAGAGGAGGGCGGTGCCAGGCTCTTTTCAACAACCAGCTCTCAGGGGAACTTACAGAGCAAGAACTCAGTCATTAGTGTGAGGATGACACCAGCCATTCATGAGGGATCTGCTCTCATGCCCCAAACACTTCCCAGCAGACCCCACCTCCAACATTGAAGATCACGAGACTTGGTGGGGCAAACCCAACCATATTCAAACCAGAGCAGGTTGGGTAGGGCACTTGGACTCTTCTAGAGAAAAGCACCATGAAGTGGGAAATAGGAAGTTAGAAAGTGCCACAGACACATGTGACCTTCTTTTAGTGTTTGCTCAAGGCTGGTCCCAAACAGGACTATGGAATGTCAGAAAGCTGAGAGATCATGGCGCACAACCTCCATGTTTTATGTACATGGTTGAGTCCCAGCCAGAGGGGGTGGCTTGCCCAACTTTATGTGGTCCTTGGACCTCAGTTCCTATTTCCTGGCCCTTGAACCAGTGCTCCTTCTCCGATACTCTGCTGAACCACCAACCGAGGAGACACTTCCTTTCTCCTTCTGCTTTGTCTCCAGGACTTAGAACTCCAGCAAGTGCTCAAGAAGCCCTTCTGGGAATTACAACTCTCCTAAAGCCTTGTTTCCACAGGAAAATGAATTCCCGGTTGTAAATCACAAACTTGCCAATCTACTTTTGGCCCACAGCCCGCTACTGGGTCAGAGACGTGCCGTGCAGTGACAGAAGGCCCATCACCTGATGGACTTGAATTTCTACTATCTTTTTCTCAGAAATACCAGTCTGTCCTGGATGAGCAATGGAAGCCTGGGGAAGGGACGTATGACTGCTAAAATTCCCAAAGGTCACAGGGCTAGTGTGAGAGACCAGTGAGCCTCCCTGGCCATCTGTTTCCTGCCACCTAGGACAATAATATTCAAGAGTCATCATGGGAGAAAATGGCCCCTGGGCCTCACCCTCTGCATCTGAGTGGCTCTGCTAATCCTCATCAGAATTTACGATGAGCCCAATGATGACCATAATAAAACAACTCAGACATAGAGTGAGCCCCGCTAGATGTGGGGTCTCTAAGGCCCCCAGCCTGGAGTCCCTGAAATGGTGAAGTGCCAGAATCAAGAGGTAAAAATGAAGAAAATTATGTCTGGGAGACAGAGATCAATAATAATAACAGTTTTCCACCTGTATGGAGACAGAGCTTTATACAGTTTTATAAGGCTTTTTCAAATTCATGATTTGATGTGAGCCTCAAATGAGCCTCAAGTTGGAGATGAATTTTTATTCTGATTTTTCATAAGAGAACAGTGAAGTCTGCTTAACTAAAGAGGATTTTATCCCCTGTCTTTTGATTCCCAAATCCACTGCTTCTGCTATCCCCATCATACCGTCAGACCAAACAGCATGCAGGGGATGGCCATTTGGCACATGGGGTGAGGGCAAGGATCCAGAGAGCTTTGAAATCAGGAGGAAAGCTTTGGATTTGACTTAATAGTAGCAGGGAGACATAGTTTCTTGCCCAAGATGATGACAAATTAGTAAAACAGGACATGCCTGGGACTTGGCCCCATCTCTGCCACTTACCGGCTGTGGTTATCTTGGGCGAGTTACCGTGCTGTGCTGCCATTTTATTTTTGTAAAATGGCGATGATAGTACTGCCTCACAAAGCTGTGAAGGTGCAATGGGATTTTGCATGCAATGTGCTTAGCACTATACCTGGCATGCCGTAAGTGCTCCATAAATGTTGGCTATAAATATCAATATTATTTTCTTTATCAGTACTAATAAAGTGGGTGAAGTCATAGTCTCACAGAAAGATGGAGATATGAGAGAATAGAGTCAAGATAAAGGTAGAGAAGGCCAGAGGGAAGGAGCTCTTTGAGTCCACTGACACATATTGAGCACCTGCTGGGTACCAGACATGCTCCAGGTTCTGGGAATTCAAGGTGCGTAAGCTTGGAGGCAGGCAAGCTAGAACTGACTTAACTGCTGTAATGAGAATCTGTGCAAGTGATGGTGGGAGTCTAGCAGAAGGATCTAGTGAAAGTCAAGAAGTCTTCACACTAGAGCAACCACAGGAGTGCCAGGAAATGTTTCGAAGGAAGAATAGCCAGGCTTGGAGCAACTTAACCCAGGATGAAATGGAAGGAAACAACCAATAGTGGTCCATGTTTCTAGTTTTGGATGTCCAAAATGGGGAATTTGGAAAGTAGGTTTGGTAAGGAAGAAGGAAATTGTAGCACGAAAGGGTCACAAAGTTCCTCCTTAGCAGGAGACATCCCTGAGGGCTGCATCAGACTCTTGATGACCACAAAAGAAAACCCATGGCCACCACTTGCTAATACTTCCCCGGTTTCAGCCAACATCTAGTTTAAACACAGGAATGTCCAGGAATCTCAGTATTTGTCTTTTGGGCGCCTGTGAGTGGTGTGGACATGAGCAAGTGGGCTCATGTGGTCCTGCAAAGAAATAGTGCTCCAAGTCATATCTACTAATACCTCACTTCCTAGGATTAGAAGTGAGATGACTAACTCTCTCTCTTGTGAGGCATTACTGGAACAAGTTCTATTTGTATGTTGTTGTAAGAATGTAATAGGATTTTTGCAATAGCATCACAAAGCCCTTGGTGTTCCCCTCCCTTCCAGAGAACCTGCAGAGGGGAGGAGCCAAGGGAGGGCTCTCAGACTCTCAGCTGAGCACCATGTGTAGAAGAAAGAACCCCTATATCAGCAATGGCTATCTTTGAATAGTAGAAATATGGGTAATTTTTATTTCCTTTTTTCTCCTTGATTTTTCTATAGAAATATATGTTATTGGTCTTAAAAACGAAAATAAGTCAACTCTTAGCTACGTGAGAAATAATTCTCTTGTCTTTAAAGTCATCAGAACAAATATATAAAAACTTGTAGTCAGACGAAACTTTTAATGGCAGGGATATATTGATATCATTCATTTCTGTCCAGTTTGTCAGAGTCATTTTTTCATTAATATCAACCCCTCTTTCCACATGAGTTGAAACACTGCCATTGGTAAATGTTTTGGGGATTCTCACCCTCTATATTCCTGGAAAACAGGAAAACTTCCAGCTGGTTGACCTCATAGGACCAGGCAATGTTCTGCCTCCAGGTCCACCAGTGGTGTGCTGGCAAGTGCTTAACAACCAGCTCTCAAAAAAAAAAGGTAAGTACTCCTGATTTGTAGCATTTGAGAATTCCATGGTGTAAACACTCCCACCATGCCAGTTACAAGCTACTAACATGACATCCCTGAACACAGACTTGGGAAAAGATGTACACAACCGGCTCTTAGGATCCTGTACGCACCGGCAGCTCCTGAAACACCACTGAGCCCAACCCGAAGGAGTAATTTTTGACACAAGATCTGTCTCTTCTCCCTTTAACATTTTCCCATTACCTTTATAATAAACACTAACATGGTAAGTAGGCAGAGGGTTAACAGGAGAGAGGAGCAAATCCTGCCTGCACACGTGGATTGGGGCATAGGAGTTTACGCTGCTAGCCGGGGGCGCCCTCAGGTGTCCTGCCTGGTGATGCCCCTGGATGCTCACTGGCCAGTGGACATTAAAAGGCGTCCTCTAGATCAAGGCACACAGGTTACCTGAGCACAGGGATATCCCTCACCATAACGATTTCCCTGGCACTCAGCACCTGGAGACAAGGTAAGCATAGCCAATATGAAAGAAGTGAAGGCTGAAGCTCTGACTCTCTATTTATTCCCTGAGTACAAATGAATCCTGATGTGAAGAACACTATGGAACAGTCCAGCACCTGCTGCACACTCAAATGTTTTGCATTCCCATTGGTTTTCTCCTACCCATTTGCACAGTCTTATTTTATGGGCCTGCTCCAACATGGTTCACTTACAATAATCAAAATGAATTTCCAAATATGACCAAGACCCATATGGCCCTTTGCAGAAAACTATGCCAATCTGGGAATGAGCCAATTTCATCTACGACTGGTAACATATAGGAAACATGCAAGGTGCCAACCACATACAGGAAACATGTGGGTGCCAACCACCCACATCTGGGCCTAGAGTCTCCTTAAGGTGACTTAGGAATGCTTATATAAGAATAAGATATTGATGCATGTGTGTGACCTCATTCCAAACTTTGGAGGGCGAGAGGCACTTATGATGGGCATTTTGTCCTTGGAGCCCATGAAGGACCACACTTGTCATGAGATGTACTGTTTCCAGGCCTGGAGAAGAACCTGAGCGGTGCAGTGGTGACCCAGCACTTGGTAAGGAGGGTCTGAGCCTGGGTCAGGTTCTGAAGCCAAGGGATACTCTATCATTTGTCATGTCACAAGAAGTAAAGGTTTACTGTTCAGGAGTGAAGGGACAGAAAAGGAAAACTCAGGGGAAAACACAAGACCTGAGTAACAGCTTTGGATCTCTGTGACCTGGGTTTCACCTGTGAAACTGACCTGTGACCTGTGACCCAAAGAGTGCTGGGGCTTCACCCAGGAAGTGTGCACGCACCTGTGACGAATAAGATTAGCCAGGAATCAGGTTGTCATAGCTCTCAGAGAGGTCAGGGTGTGAGGCAAACAACATTCCACCAGTATAATCCCACGGGGGGTAAAAAAATCAGATTAGGTAGAGGAGGCTTCCGTGCATGAATCACTCAGAGGGGAACCCAAAGGGTCTGAAGACAGGGCCGCTCCACGAGCTGGTCACTAGTGCCTGATGAGCTAAGTATGAGGCTGAGGGTAAGTGTTTAGAAACTTCTATAGCAATAGACCAAAGAATTTTATTTCTGTTGAATCTGAAAATGTTTTAAAAGGGGGGCTTGATTTTATATATCTTGTAAAATTTCATGTTTTTATTAATTCCTTTTCAGCAAATTTCCATGACAGATTGGAAATAAAAGAATACAGTCCCTTTACTAGTGATAATTTGAGAAGCGCCAATTAGAGAACAGCAGGGTGTCCTATGGGGTAGATAGTGGTCAGTAGACAGTTAGGATGGAAACTCAGGGAATGCCAGGCATACAAGGTGGGCCTCCTGGGGGAGTGGCTCAAGTTGGACTTTGGGCAGGGGCAAGATCTTGACAAATGGACCCTTGGGTCACTCCTGCAGCTGTGAGGGAGTACTCGCACTTGGGATAGACATGTTTGCAGGCTGCTATTAGTGCATGTACATTCTGTCGTAAGCGCGGTGCTAGGCTCAACAGGCTGTTGCTGGTATTGAGAGCTGAATACTGTTATGGGAGTCAGGACCCTGGGTTCTGGATATGGTTCTGATAAAATCTCCATGGGTAGCACCAGGAAAATTATTTCACACCCCTTCACTAGACTGTAATAGCCGTGAAAGCATATCTTTGGTGAATGGTGTCAAGCTCAAGCCTGGCATATATGGCAAGTTCCCAAGAAAATATTTGGTGAGTGAATGGTTAGATGGGTTTCAGTTTTAACACCTAGAAAATGAGGGGGCTAGATAAGATTGGTGGTTTTCCAACCATAAAACGAGAAATCTTGCAAAGATGCACTGTGGTCCAACCTGCAAACTCAAGCCTCCACCCTTGAGTTTTTGCAGGATTTTGTATGAAGAAGGAATTCTACTGCTATTTTGAAAAATACTAGACTAGATGATTTCTAAGACCTCTTCTCTTTTTTTATTCTAAGTGGATAAGAATGCAAATAATAGAGGCCATAAAAACCATTGACTTAACCAATCGCAGCTGCACATAATTATACTCAGGAGATCTAAGGGTATGCTAGAATTTTGTGGTTGGTGGGGCCCAGTTGGCTTGCAGAGCTCTTAATATGAAACTCATGCCTGGGCTTCAGAAGAAGGACTCATTGCCCCTAAAAACGTATGTAAAATTTTACATGTCATTGTATGTCAGTTAAGAGTGCTATTGCTGCATGTAACAGACATACAGTGATTGACATAAATACTACAGAGGAGTCTAGCTACTACCATGGCTTAAATAAGTAAATGGTTTGTCCTTCTCATGTAATAAGAAATCTGGAAGCAAGCTGCCCAAGGCTGGTGCATTTGTTCAAAGAAGTCATCAAGATCCAGGCTTCGAGCATGTGGCTTTTGTCCTAATGATCCCAAGACAGCTGTGCCATCTCCAGATATCACATCTGCTTTCCAGCAAGGGGGAAGGGGGAAAGTCAAAAACGGGGCCAGCTGAAGCTGTCCCTTTTCATTGGGAAAGTCACAGCTTTACAAAAAACTCTACCTAGTAGCCTCTACCTTGATCTCATTGGCCAGAACTGTCCTACAAAAGCCCCAGGAAATCAAGTTTTGTCACTAGGTGATCAAACTGGGATTCTGTTGACAAGGAAAAGGGGAAATGGGTGTGTACAGGCAACTGTTCGTATTTGCCACAATATGCACGTGTGATTTTTTTTTCTTTTACATTACCAAGAAATTCTTCAAGGGTGGAGTTCTTTTTGAAGAGAATGTAGAAGGGGGTTTTGCAGGGAAGAGGACATCAGAGCAGGAGGACCACCATGTGTGCAGCTGGGAGGCAGGAGCTGGCAGGCTCCGGGCGGAGGACTAACTGGCAAGCCCCGCTCCCGGCTGCCCTGGCAGGCACAGACCCTGGAGCCCAGGGGACTGAGCTTCGGATTCCTGCTTCTCTTCTCCCCACCTCCCTGCTAAGCAGAGGGGCCCCTGTGACGCTGGTGTAGTCAGGCCCGGGACCAGCCTTGAGCCTGGGGAGACTCTTCTTCCTTTTGTGCAGGTGTTTGCTGTGGGATCCCAGATCCGCACCAGGTCCCCAGGCATTTGAGCAGAGGCCCACAGACCCCCACCTTCCAGGAAAAGAATTGAGCCACTTGCTCCAGTCACTCCCGCTCACTTCTCCCACGTTGTCTCTATCGTCCTCCTCCTCTCTAGGGGATGGCGAAGCATAAACAGAAAGCACAGAAACTGACCGTGGGCTCTCCATTTCAGGAGCCGCAGAGACCACCCGGGAAGACTCGTGGGACCCTGTCCGCTGCCTGCCATGTCTCTGTGGCCACGCTCCATCTGTGGCATGTGGAAGCTGGGGCAGAGGGACTGGAGCCAGGCCTCCCCGCAGCTCCCCCAGCAAGACTTTGAAGCCCCGCTGGCAGGGTGCTTGAGAGACCACTGCCTCTTTGAGGACAGCAGCTTTCTGGCCACCCTGAGCTCTGTGGGCAGCGGGCACCTGCTGCAGAAGCTGCCACCCAGCCTGCAGTGGAAGAGACCCCCGGTGAGGCCCCGGAGGGGCTCTGGGGACACACGCAAAATGCCGCAGGCTCAGGGCTATTGGATAACAGGTCTAAGATACACAGGGAAAAACCTAAGCGGTGTTCCTACTCTCCACTCAACACAGCAAACACTCTGACACCAGATGTGTGGGAGGTTTTGGTCACACATCAACCAGTTCTCCTGGGGACACCAGCTGAGTGTCCTCTAATTCAAGTCACTTCTGCCATTCTCTACCAGGAGATAGCATCAGCCCCCACAGGTTAAGGGTTCAGCATCACAGACGGACCCCCACTTTAGATACCAACTGGAAGTCTCAGGTTGTGACCTGTACTTCTGATGACCAGCCATAAATTGGAGTTCCCGTGACCCTCTCCTTGGGTTGATTAATCTTCTAGGGAGGCTCACAGAACTCAGGGAAACACTTGACTTCTGTTTACTGGTTTATTCTAAAGGCTATTACAATGGATACAGATCAAGACATGTGCAGGGTAAGGTGTGGGGGAAGGGGTGTGGAGCTTCCATGCCCTCCCAGGCGTGTTTAGCTATGGAGAAGCTCCTTGAATCCTGTCCTTTATGGAGGCTTCATTACATGGGCATGTGTGACTAAATCATTGGTCTTTGGTAATCAGTTCAACCTTCAGTCTCCCTCCTCTCCCAGAGTTTGTAGGTGAGGGATGAAAGTCCCTACCCTCTAATCATATGTTGGTCTTTCCAGTGACCAGCCCCATCCTGAAGCTATCTAGGGGACCCCAGCTGCCATTCATCTCATTAGCATACTAAAGATACTTTTATCATGCCAGAGATCTCAAGGGTTTAGGAGCTGTGTGCTGGAAGACCAGATGAAGGCCAGATACATATTTCCCAATATCACACTGGGTCTTACTGATCTCCCTGATCTCTAGGAGAAGCGAACTGGGTAAATTCCGATATTCCCACTTTCTAGATGGAGAAAACAGTGGGTGACCCTCAGAGTGGTCTAAGATGGAGTTCTTCCTCAGGCCCTGCTCAGAAATATGCAGAGCAGGTGCAGTGACAAATTGATCAAGGTACTGTTTAGTTTCATCTGAGATGGCAAGGCCTCCTGAGTCACAGCCAATACACTCTGCCAGAGACACAAATTTTAGTATACCTCCAATCCCCAACCCCCTGACAGGCTCATGAAACATGTAAATTAAGAAGTTATTAATTATTTTGAAAGAGTATTCTTCCCTTAATAAAATGCATCAATAATTCCTTTGAAAGGCAACTTCTTAATGTGTTCCAATGTAATCCATCTCCTCCAAACTTGATTTACAAAGAAGGTTCCAGGAACATGGCTAGTGAACAAAGTGAAGGCAGCTGGGGCCACACATTTTTTCCTTCTCTGTTCCCCACACAGCCATCTCCATCAATGCCTGCAGTCCCAGGCTCAGGAAGTCCCTGCTATGTGTAAAATTCCCAGGTGCGCCTCTTATACTAGATGGCAGCCAAGATACTACTTGTTCTCCCAGAAAGTCTTAGGAGCTGCTGACAGAGAGACTCTGTCACACACCTGACTCTTGGGAGAACCGTGTCCACGCAGAGATGGAGGGATTTAGAGCTTGCATGGAGCAGAGACCACCGGCCATACCACCCCTACCATAGCCCACATCTCAGCATGAAAAGCCAGAGAAGCCAGTACATTAGGGGGCAGCAAGGGACCGAGGAATAAGAAGAATAAAGAGAATGAGAAGATCTCTAGGAAAACTCAAAATATCCCCTATAAAATGTGCTTGTGTTTTTAATGGAAACCCCAAGAAAAGGCATTTTTGGCACAAGTGCTATTTCTCAATCTCTACACAGAGTTCTCTGAATTACATGAGCTATAAGAAGAAATGAGAAATACAAGGGACAGAATCTGTATCTCATATTTTCTGGAATAGCCCTGATTTCACATATGTTCAACATCTTTGTCCCCGTAAGTCCAGTTTTGGGGTATGGAAAAACATGGTCATTATAGCTCCAGGAGTTTCTTTGTTCTAGGTCAGAATGACAATTCCCTCTGTCCCCCAGGAGCTGCACAGCAACCCTCAGTTCTATTCTGCCCAAGCCAAAGGGCTGGACCTGTGCCAAGGCATGATGGGTAAGTCTGCATAGCCCTGGATGCACAGGGCAGGTAGAGTGGGACACAGAGAGGGATCCAGAAGTCCCCATCAGGGAAAAGGTGGGCGGGCCACAAAGAGTTACCCAGCAGCAAACCCTGAACTTCACCTTGACATGCTCTGTCCTTTGCTGTGAAGTTTATGAAAACTGGCCCTCTGAGGACGTTTGGGAATGCCACGCCTGGCCTAAGTCCCCATAGTCCTCGTTACCAACTCACAGGTCTAAATTTTGTGTTGGAAAATGTGCTCACTCTGTTTTAGTCCCCACAATGGGTCCTTCCTGAGACGCCAGTCATTAGACTCCCCAGAATAGGGTCTAGGGCAGGCCTGTCCTCAACTCAACTTTTTTTAAAGACTAAATGGAAATGAGCATTGGCCATGGGGAAAGGCATGAGTACAGTGATATACATTTCACACACAGGGAAATGCCGTCCTGAAGGGCTGAGGCTTTCCCAGAAGAGCATACATCAGTTACAGAGGCAGGATTTAGAAAAATGTTGGTGGTGTTTGGATCCAAATTCCTGAGAATGGGGCATTCAGGAAGCTAAAAGTTGGTCCAGGAATACGGCTCAGTTTTTGGTGTCAGATTTGGATTCCAGCCAATGTTCCCATCCTCTGCCCACTCACCATCCTCCTTCCTGTAGACAAGTCCCTTCTCCTAAACTAGGTTACAAGCCCCGAGAGGATAGCAATTGGGACCAAGCATTTCTGGCATTCGAGGAGTCCTCAGCAGCTTCATGCAGACTCTGTGTGCTGTTTGCTTAGGAGATTGCTGGTTCTTGGCCACTCTGCAAGCTCTGACTCTGCACCAGGACATCCTGAGCCGGGTCGTTCCCCTGAATCAGAGTTTCACTAAGAATTATGCTGGCATCTCCTGGTTCTGGGTGAGTGCCCTCCTGGGGCCTTGGCCTGGATGAGGGGCCATAGGGAAGAGGGTTCTGGGAGGAGCCACATCTTTGCCTCCTGGGCTGACCATCTCCCCTGGCCATCCTCACTCACCAGGGGCCACTCTCTCCCACCAGTTCTGGCACTTTGGGAACTGGGTCCCCGTGGTGATAGATGGCCGTCTCCCTGTGAATGAGGCTGGCCAGCTGGTCTTTGTGTCTTCCACCTACAAGAACTTATTCTGGGGAGCTCTTCTGGAAAAGGCCTATGTCAAGTAAGACAGCCAGTGGAAATGTGGAAATACCCCCTTCCCGCCCCCTCCTGACCCCCAGTGCTGAAAGAGGGGAGTGGAATCAGACAAGGTTTATGAAATGATATCCTGAGACACATCTCAGCCAAAGCAGAAGTGACAACGTATTCAGCGTCCTTTATGTGGGGGTCACCTCATCTGAACAAGCATTCAGGAATTTTGCCTTTCCCTGATGGACAAGTTGTTTAAGAGGGCTGGAAACTCAGAGTACATATTCTCTCCTTCCCCCCTGGGATGGAGGAGGGAATAGCAGCACCTGCCCAAAGGCTGGCAAAGCACAGGCTTCACTGCTCATTTGGACCAGCCCTTCTGTGGCATAAGTGTCCCCTCCCTTTGTTTTGAATGAAACTCTCTCAACTTAGCTGGTCACTGCTGTTCCTAACAGCCGAAAGGTCTGGACAAGGGAGCACCAGCATGAGATCCACTTGCTTGGGTCCCTCTGGGAATTGCATGGCTTCAATGACACAATGACGATGTGAAGTTTTTAAGAGTTTTTGAAGTTGGGGAGCACAGGCAGAAAGAGAGAGAAGGCACCATGGGTCAGTGCCTTTATTGGGTCCGGGGTGTTAACCAAACAGGTTTTCCATGGGGAGCTTTCACTGGTGGGTTTAAAGCAAGCAGGCATGAGTTCCAGAAGGTCACACTGTGACTGAGAGGAGGTCGCTTTAAGTTCGCAGGCAAATGTCTGAATGGTCTGTTTAAAGAAAATGACAGAGCAGGGAGCCCAGCCTGCCAGGCAGGAGAGATGCCTCAGGGTTTTATCTCTGGCCACCAGCTGGAGCCATTCAGGTGGGGTATAGGGCTGGAACTGTGTGTGAAGGATGACTGAGCCCTGCTTCCGGTAGGAGAATTTTAAACTTATATGAAAAAAGTGGATGCCAAGGCAACACATAAAATTACAAGCACTTGCTGCACCCTTCTCCTCTCACGTTTCTGCATTCCCTGGGCAGGCTCTCTGGTTCCTGTGAAGACTTGCACTGTGGACAGGTGTCTGAAGCCCTTGTGGACTTCACCGGAGGGGTGACAATGACGATCAACCTGGCAGAAACCCCTTGCCACCTCTGGGACATCCTAGCCTAAGCCACCTACAGCAGAACCCTCATCTGCTGCCAGACCCACTCAGGGCTGAGGCTGGGCTGGCTCTGGCAGAATGTCCTCCTCTCCCTTCCCATCCCCGTGGTCCAGCAGCTGCCGCTCTCCCTTGGGTGTGGGCTTGGGACCTCCACGCAGCTCCTGCACCTAGAGTCCTGGTGTTCAAACCAGAGCAGCAGAGCTGGGTCTTCGGGTAGGCAAGGCAGCAGTAGAATGAAGATGGAGTGCAGAGAAGGGAGCCAACAATTAGTAAGTGCCAACTACATGCAGGGCACTTTTGAAATGTCCAATTTAACAACTAAAACCACGGAACAGGAGTAGGAAGCCCTCACTCCAGCCCTGTCTTCACTAATGGCCATGCATGTCACCTTATCCATTGACTTAGCAGCCCTGAGACTGAGTTTGTCCTCTGGAAAATGGAGGTTATAATCCCTGCAGAGTGGCACGCTTGCTATGGAGAGGGTGGCATAGATTATGGATGCTGAAGAGCTTTGGAAACTGCGATGCGCTATGCGGTGATTCTCTTCCACTCCCCTCTCCGGAAACCCCTGCTCCAGCCAGACAGGCCTCCCGTGATTCCGCGAATAGGCTGTACGGAACAGAGGATCAATCAGGACCCCTCTTTTGTCTCCACAGAAGGAGAAGGTTCTGGAGAATGGGCTGGTGGACGGCCAGGCCTGCACTCTCACTGGACTCAGGAAGGTGAGTTGGGCTGGGCCCCTCTGCCTCCCTCTCAGTCTCCCTCCCCTGCACCTCCAGGGCTCTTGCCAAGGCCTCAGCTCCTTTGGGGACTGCTGGTTTCTGTGCCCAGTCTGGGGACTGGGGACAGTCTCTGCTAAGTCCTCCAGGGCCTGCCAAAGCAAGTGGCCAGCTCCCCATGCCTCTGCACCTATTTCCAGGGTCCAGCCTTTACTGCCTCCAGGGCACTGTCCCAATCTTGTCCCAGGGGGCAGCCCTCAGCCAATCACCACCCAGCCCCGCTGTGCCTCACAGCCCTTCCTGAGCTTTGCTTGGGCTGCCACCACCAGCCTGTACATCTAGTTCAACCCTCCCAAGTTCCTATTGCTCTCACATGCTCTTCACAACAATTGCTGCTCATCTTCCGAGCTCTGCTGAGCATTGTGAGGAAGACGGATCCCACAGGGGCCCTGCCTACAGAGATGCAGAGTTACGTATGGAGACAAACCATGCCTGGCAGTGGCGAGGAAGCAAAGCAGACCCCGGAGAAGAAAGTGTGGGTGAAGGCTTAGGAGTTCAGAGGTGGAGAAAGGGCATCCACCTAGTTGGGCTGGAGAGAAGTCAGAAAACTCTACACTGGAGGGGACACTGAGTTGGCCCCTGAAAGAAGGATAGACTTGGATACGGGGAGAAGAGGATTCTGGGGGAGGGAGCAGCATGAGCAAAGCGTAGAGGTAAGAAACCAGCAGGTTGAAGCTTGAGGAGCCTCTGACATTCTCCAGCGAGCCCAACTCCCCCGAAGGCCTGTGATTTCCTTTAACTCTGTTCCAAATTTCTTGAACTCAACTCACACCTAAGCTTTTCCTTCTAGATCTCCAACAACCATGTTTGTTTATGTGTCAAGAACTTTTAATTTATTCTCATATTTATTTTACAAGATGTATATAGCACTTACTGTGTGCTAAGTGTGGTTAACCCTCATGACACTACCGTAAATAGCTATGCTAATTTCCTTGCATTGCCACAACAAACTACTGCAAGCTGGGTGGCTTAAAACAACAGAAACTTATTTTCTCACAGTTCTGAAGTTCAGAAGTCTGAAATCAAGGGGTCAAGAGGGCCACATGCCCTCCAAGGCCGTGGTGAAGAGTCCCTCCTTGCCTCTTCTGACTTCTGATGGTCCCAGGCACTCCTACGCAACTCTAGGCTCTGCCTCTGTCTTCCTCCTATGTGTCTTGTCCCCTGCTCTTTCCTTCTGAGAACGCTTGATTTGGGATTTAGGGTCCATTCTGATTCAGGATTATCTCATCTCAATCCTTAACTTAATTATATTTTCAAAAAGCCTTTTTCCAAATAGGGTCACGTTCACAGGTTCTGAGTGGATATGCCCTTTGGGAGGAGTCACCATTCAGCCTACTGCTGCAGATGTGAATAACAGAAAATGAGACAGAGAGGTTAGGCAATTTGCCCTACGTCCTACAGCTCAGAAGTACAAGTAGCAGAGCCCCCATGTCCACTACCTCCTCTCTCTGGACCTGTGACTTCCCATTGCAACTGCTCACCTGCAGGCCTGAGTGTCACTCAGGTATTGAGAACACTTGCACTCAGCCCAGCCACCTAAACTGCCTCTTGTTTTGTGCAGGTGACCTGCAAATATGGACCTGAATATCTAGTTAAGCTACGGAACCCCTGGGGGAAGGTGGAATGGAAGGGAGACTGGAGTGACAGGTGAACTTCGGGACCATCTGGGAGGCGCGAGAACGGGGCAGGTGAAGGCTGCAAGGAGGTTGCCGTTTGCGCACAAATTCACATGTGCTGCCTGTGACCTCAGGCTGAATCAGGAAGCTTTCAGACTGTGGCGCTCAATCGCTCGCATTTCTAAGATGCTTTATGGTATATAGACTGCTTTCTCTTGCATTGCAATAGTTAAAGCTAATGTTTATTGAGGACCTGCCAGCACTGTGCTAAGCCCGTTCAATTTTTATTATCTCATTTAATCCCCCAAACAACACTATAATAAAGTAGTTTTATCCTCATTTCACTAATAGAGAAACTGATGCTTAGATTAATTGAATTGCTCAAGGTCACACAGCATGACTCAGCCAAGGTCATTGGTGCCTTGGTCCAGTGTCTCTCCTTGGCATGGTTCAGGACATTGTCGGGGGCTCATTGAGTCAAAGGTAGACAAATCTTCATTGGCCCCTACACTTGGGGTACATTTAGTGGCCTCTGGGCCTTCTGCTTAGATGCCTGTGTTCTAGGTTGTTTCTCCCTAAAGGCAGCCGTAAAGGGATGTGGATTTTACAGGCTACAGACTGGCTGTAGGGCACAGACAGAAAGGGAAGCCAAGTTCTACTAATGTCCTTATCCCTGTTGTTACGAAGATTTACAGCACAATCCTGTGTAATACTTCAGAGCTGCGGTCCGCAACCCCGGGGCCACAGTCGGTTACTCGTCTGTGACCTGTTAGGGACCCGGCCACAGAACTTTG
>CAUYSK010000327.1:0-91315 GCA_963575035.1 Avahi laniger | reverse complement strand
CCTATTCTTGAGTTTTTTCACTGTTTTGTAATTCCTTGAATAAATTCTTCATTTCCAGAAGTTCTGTTTGATTTTTCTTTAATATTTCAATTTCTTTTGTGAATTTTTCTTCCAAGTCTTGGATTTATTATTTTTTTTGTGTGTGTGGTTTCTTTGGGTATTCATTTTCTCTTGCATAGCATTGAGTTTTCTTACAATCCACATTCAAAATTCTTCTGTCATTTCAGTGTTCTGAATTTGGTTGGTATCCATTGCTGGAGAGCTGATGTTCCCGTTGGGGGTGTCCTTTCAGTTTGATTCTTCACATTTCCAGAGTTCTTTTGTTGATTCCTTCCCATCTGGAGCAGCTGTTGCTTCTTACCTTTGGATTTTTGTTTAGATAATGACATGCCCAGTTTTGTCTCTGTGCCAGTAGGTGATGCTTCTGGGTGAGATTTGACCACATCCTGTGTGATGAGTCAGTAAATGCAGTAAAAGGGTGTGCAAATTGACCTCCCTGTCAATAGGTGGCACTTGCTGGGAGGAGCAGGCTGCAGTGTTGTTTTTGGGTCCCATAACCAGCTCTTGCTCCTCTGGAGAGGCTCTCTAGTGCCTCTGGTGGTGGGTGGCGCCATGGGACTTTTAGGTGTGTCCTTATTCTCCACCTCAGCAGGTGCAGGTAGGTGAGTGAGGCTGGGCATGGCTGGGTGGGGTGTGCCTGTGCTCAAGCTCCACAAATGCTGTTAGCAGGGTTCAAAGGTTGTTCTCTGCTTCTGGGCAAAGCTGTCAGGGAGGGGCTGGAATAGTCCCGCTCGGCTAAAAAGTCTGTATGTGGAGGTGGGGTTGTCTGATATTCACAACCTGTAGCAGGCCTCACTCCTTTCCACCTTCCTGTATTCCATGGTTTCTCCTGAGCCTCTGCTGGCAGGACCTCAAGCCAGCACAGCTCCCCTGACTGTGATGCCAGCCAGGAGGTTTCTGCCCAGGATCACGGCCTGAGCTGGGAACACAGCCCTCGCATGAGGGGAGCATTGCCCCTCGAGCACACTGCAGCTAGGACCCACTCTGATCTGCCTCTGAAGGCACCGACACCTCAGTAGACTAGTTCACAAATATCCCTTCTGTGCCCCCGGGCAATGTGATTGAGACCTGGGTGTATGGGATCTGGCCTGCAGACCTGTCCCCTGGGCCCCAGAGATCAATCCCTGATTCTGCCAGGAAGAAGAATGCTGGTCTCAAGTTACCCATGGGGTGCCCAAGCTGGATCAATGTCTTTCTGTCCCGGGGTTGGCAGCACTCTGCTGGAATCACTAGGCAAGAGGCACCCAGGAGGGCTAGCGAGTAGGGAGCTCACAGTCTGAGTACCCCTCAGTCCACTGCAGGGCTGCCTCTGAGACATCTAAGGAGGAGAATCAATAACTGCTCAGAGTATAACTTCATGATGAAATTCCAGAAACCTTGCCACTTATGTAATGTTAATTCCTCCTTGTCTGTTTGAATGCTGGGGTGGAAATATCAGACTTATAGACTCTGTTCTGCAGGTAACAAGGAGTCAGGGAAGGTCTTAGAAGAGCAGATTAAACGAGCAAACTGTGTGCAGGAATATTTACCAGACATTGTTTAAGATGGATTTCTAAAGGGAAAGACAAAGTGACCACTGGAGGCTGGCCCTGCAGTGCCAGAGGAGATGGAGAAATGGGGCTGGCTGGACAGGCAGGGTCAAGGTGGAATTGTCAGAATGCACCTGTAAAAGCTGGGGGGAGGAGGCTCACCTGCCGGGGGGTTCACCAGAGAATTCCCTGGAGGGCGGACTCTGTCTCCATAGGAGGAAGGCTGGGGCGCTTCACCCACCCTCTCTCCCTTGTGGTGGAGAAGCCCAGAGACTTTGGGGTTGTGAGGAAGGCTGAGGGCTGAGAATCCAGCCATGTGGGGTGGCCCAGACAGAGCCTTGGAAGGGAGGGGAGGAGAGAGTCACAGCACCTCATTCCTTACCTACATTTCCAGTCACTTCTGGGCTGGGCCTCTGCTTCCTCACATCAAGGGTGGGATCAGTGATCACCCCTGCTTCTGAGCGAGGATCCCAGTGGAGAATAAGGTGCGCCGGCAGCTGGGTGGGCCAGAGTGGGGGCAAATCCACCCCTGCTCCCCACCACCTGTGGATCTCAGGCACTTTATTAATATTTCACAAACACAAATGTAGAGTTTACCACACGCTAGGCAGTTTACAAATCTTAGCTCATTTATTCCTCATTTCCGCACTATTCTGTCTCTGTTTTATACAGGAGGCTTTGGTAGCTCAGAGAAGTCAACTCACTCACTGTCACAAAGCTTCTAAGTGATGGGAGCGGGGAGGGAGAATTTGAATTGTACACTTAATATCTGTGTACTTTAGGAATGCTGTACCTCAATTTTATATACACACATATACACATACATTGATCTGTGTTGATCTATGTTTACATCAAAGACATTCCTCCAAATTTGTGGTTTGGTTCAGAAAACCCAGTATGTATTACACGATAATATTTACATATTTTTTAAAAAGCGAACACCTATAAAATAAAATGATGTATTTCTATAGCAAACATCTGACTGTAAACGCCTAGAAGAAGCTGGAAGGGCAGGCTGAATGGGTAACTGGTTTTCTCTGGGAAAGGAAGTAAGATGGAAGAGCATGGTCAAGAGTTAGTTTTCTGTGTAATATTAAGATTATTGTTATAGTAAGAATGTATTTAGAATTCCTGTGCAATTAAAAATACCTTTTAAAAAATGAATGGAAAAATAGGCAGCAAGGTTCGGGCAGACTTACTAAAGTTTTAGATTTATATATTTTATATTTTCTCAATTTTAAAATTTTTGTATTTACTAGAACAAAGGGTGCGTACTACATAAAGATAATGCTGTTGTTATTTTATGAGTTGTAAATTATAAACAACATGTGTCCTAGATGGACCTAGACACGTTCCTTTGACGACGGTAGGGCTTTCTGAGGTGGGGGTGGCTGGCGGTGACGGTGCTACGGTAGCGGTGAGGGGAAAGGCAGACTGAGCGGTGGGGAGGAGGAACCTCTGGGCCCTCTTCCTGCCCAGCTCACTGGCGACCATGATCTCTAAAATGCCTCTGGTCTTCAGAGTGGAGTTTTGTGCCTGCTGAGTTAGCAGATTCATTGGCTGTACAAGGTGTACAACAGTCTGGAATCCCCCAAATCATTTTCTTCCCTCTTTGGAAGAATGCATGGACTGCAGGGTGCTTTGTCTTTTTTTGGTGTCTCTTTGTACTTGTTTAAGGCTGATAGTAAGGCATTCAAGCCTTGTCCAAAGATCAGGCTTCCTTTGAGGAAGGGATTGATGCATTTCCATTGACTGCTATTGACTGCTGTTTGAAGCTTAGAGTGAGAAATTGCTTAAGTGTTAGTCGGTTTTCCTTTTGATCCCAAATCTTCTTCTTTTTCTTCAACATACATTGTCCACCACGACCAAACAACCTCTTTTAGTTCAGTGGGTACTTTCTGTCCTGGTCCTAAGGAGGAATCAATCTAGGGTATTTATTAAGAACCTGAGCTCTGGAGTCAGACTCTGGGTGTGAATTGCAATCCTTCCAGCCACTACTCCTGTGACCTGGGTACTTTTTCTCTAAGCCTCAATGTCATTTTTTATAAAATGGAAACAACACTAGTTTAAACCTTACAGAACTATTGTGAGGATGAATTGAGATAATCTAAGCAAAGCATTTCACACAGTGTCTGGCACAAATTAAAAGATCGACAAATATTAATATTATCCATTATTAAGACATCTGCATAGTATTTAACAGCTTCATCTATAGCTCCTTCCTTCTTAAAATAACATTTATTTTTTATGATAAAAGTGATAGATATTCATTATAGGGAAATGGGAAAACAAAACAAAAAATTTAAGCGCAAAGAATAAAATGGGAGTTATATGAAAACTTACTACCTGGATTTTTGCATTTTTTTCTATGCATATATGCGAATACATACATTTACACAATAAAATTAGGATCGCAACGTGTACATGATTTTGCAATCTGCTACACTGATTACTAAAAAAGTGGCATGGGAAACAATGGGATAAAATATAGGTTCTGCAACATGATTTTAATGGCTGCATAGTCCACACTCATAAACTTCTACTGACTGATGCAGAAGATAAATATAAGAGACATGTTCCCTGTCTTCTAGGAGTATATTAAGAATCATGAAATTATAGCATCCTATTCTATGGATATAACATTTAGGCAGTCTCATATTATCAGAAATTTAGATTTCTAGTTTTTCTCTATTATACATAATGTGTGAAGGACATCTTAATACGTATTTGTTCACTGCCATGGAAACTCCGTTTTAAATTCCAGTATGGAATCGATGTGTTGAAGATTACATACCTTTTTAAGTATTTTGATTAAAAAAATCTTTGCACGCTGTCTGGGGATGGGCATGCTTGTAGCTCTGACTCTGGTTGTGCTAAATCAATTTTTGTAACCAAAGCATTTATACCCTGGTAATACTCTGAAATAAAAGAAGAAATCTTTGAATCAAATACTCGAAGTGTTTGTCTGTTTTCTCATATCCTCACCAACACAGTCACCTTTTTAATTATTGTTAATCTGCTAAGCAAAAGCTATCTTGTTTTAACTTGAATTTCTTTGATCATAAAAATTTGTGCACTTATAAAAATGCTTGAGGCCATTAAAGATATTAGCAACATTAAGTATGTAGTAACATAAAATTTCAAATAGTATAATAATGAGAAGTTTGTTTTCTCCCACACAAAGGCTCCTAAACCCCATCTCTGGGGTTGAGCTCTCTTGTGTTAGCATGTGCTTAACATTACTGCTTGAGAGCAAGTTTTGTTTTCCCAGCATATGGAACAAGCCTGGCACACAGCAGGCACTAAATAGATACTTATTAAATGAATCAGCAGTTTCCTGAATATCATAATAAAACATTTCTATGTATACACAAATACGTGCATATTTTTATATTATTAACATAAATGGGAACTTACAAATCTATTATTCTTAAATACCCTTGACATTGTTTTATATAAAATTAGACTCATTTCATTTTTTAAAAAATGCTACATAATATCACAATTTAGTTAATGTGCTCTCTATTGATGGAACATTTAGTTGCTTTCCATTTCTAGCTACTATTTATGGGTCTTTTGTATTTCTTCTTTGGGATTTGTGCGTTCATGTCTTTTGTCAAATTTTTATAAACTTTTTGTATAAACTTTCAGGACCTTTCTGCACATTCAGAATAATAAAGCCTTGTTTATAATGTATCCTATAAATATTTTCCTAATTTTCCATGACTTTTTAATGTTGCTTCTGACCTTTTTGATATAAATTTTCATGACGTTAAATCTACCCATATTTTTATAAATGTATATTTTCTGCATTTGGTGTTATGAGATACTTTCCTAGCCCTATATGATATTCATTAATATTTTTTCATATATTTTCATGTTTATATATAATATTTATGTGAAATTTAATTAACTATATGGTGTGAGACAGGGATCTAACATTTTCTAATAGTTTTTATTATCTCAATTCCATTTATTGAATAGTCTATTTTATCCCCACTGATTTGAATACATTCAATCATACATTAATTTCTTAGGTTTATTTCTGTATTCTGTTTCACTGATCCTTCAATTCTTTGTCCTTGTTTGAAAACTTTAAATTACTTTGGCTTTATTTTTGAGATCTCATAGTGTAAGTTTATTCTCGTGACATTAAATTTTTCTCAAATATTCTCACACTTTTCTCTTTCAGATATGCTTTAGAATATGACTGAATATGAATATATGATTGAAGATATAAAATTGAGATATTAATTAGGGAGAATTTACATTTTTATAATGTTGGGCCTTCCTCTCTGTTTGTTCCATTATCTAATTCCCTTTGACAAGGTTTTGTAGTTTCATTTTGTTGGGTTTTTTCATCTATATCTCACATTGTCAGTATTAAGTTTATTCTTGGGCATTTTATTTTTGTTGCTATCATTAGTAGAATCTATTTTCCCAGTAAGTTTTCTAAAAGGTTTTTTTTGTAGCAATAGAGAAAATATTTTTATATACTTATTTTTAAACTAAACACCTACTTCTCTTATTAGTTCTTACAGCTTCTGATAGATATTTCCTATTAGAAAATATCTTCAAACATTGATAATGTTCGCATTTTACATCGAAACACTTGATTTCCTTTTCTCGGGTTAGTGCACTGCATTGCCTCAAACTTCAGAGCAATGTTAACTGAGGGAGGGAACAGGTGGTAGCCTTGACCTCCATCTGATTTCAGTGGGGCTACCCTCAAGTTTCGCTGCTAAATTTCATATTCGTTATTGGTTTGAGATATATGCTTTTTTTTAATCATTGAAGGGAATATTACTAAAATTCTAGTTTCCAATTTTTTTCTTGAAGAAGATAATGAATTTTATTAGGTGCCTTTTTGGCATCCACTAAGATGAGACAGTGTCTTTTGACATAGTACATGACAAGAATCACCTCTATTTAGTCATGGTTTACAGCTGTGTTTGATTTGATAATATTTAATTTAAGCATTTCTGATTATCCATTAGAAAGATTAGGCTATACTTTTTACTATTTTTTGATATTTCATCATTCTAGTTGTGAAGTATGAACTGAAAAATTGGCCTTTCTGTGTCATTCAACGACTTAAACAGTGCACCATTTGCTACCTTCTTTTACAGTCACTCTAGGCTGCCACGTTCACTGGCCATCCCAGTCCCCCCAGCACTCTGCCCCCCACTGCCACCACTCCTGGTGCACCCCCACTCGTTTCTTAACTCCCAGCTCAACCAGCAAGGCTTCTGCGTAGCCCTCTCCCAACCACTCTCATAGTCAGCATGTGCCTTTATTGCAGCATCAATCCTACTCTGGTCCACTTGTCTATTAATCTGTTTTCCCCACTAAAAGCTGAGCTGCTTGAAGTAGGGACAGTCATGTGTGCACTTAAAAAAAGTTTCTGGATCACCAGTGCTTGTCAGAAAACCTGGCACATAGCATGTGCTTAGTAACTCTTTGTTACGTGAATAAATCTGTGATGCATTTTGGCTTCAAACTTTGCCAGTGAAAAAAATTTCAAAGATGGCCAGCCACAGTGGCTCATGTCTGTAATCCAACACTTTGGGAGGCTGAGACAGGAGGATCGCTTGAGGCCAGGAGTTCAAGACCAGCCTGGAGACATAGTGAGACCCCTGTCTTTACCAAAAAAAAATTTTTTAAAAATTAGCTGGGCATGGTGGCACATGCCTATAGCCCTAGCTACTAAGGAGGCTGAGGCAGGAAGATCATTTGAGCACAGGAGTTCCAGGTTGCAGCGAACTGTGATTGGGTCACTGCATGTTAGCCTGGGTGACAGAGCAAGACCCTGTCTCAATTTTTTTTTTCAAAGGTGTGTATACTTTGCCTTTCTTTGACCACAGAATAAAGAGAATAATCATTCACTGCCATTCTGTACACTTGTTACTGAGCTAGGATAATAGATGTGCAATGATAAACTGTAAAATGAAAGAATTAAGTACAAAAATACATAATAGGTATCAGATTTTCTTCGATATTAACACTAGGTAATGTGCATTGAGTATTTAGTAAGTTCCAGGTATGAAATTATCAAATTTACTTCTCTGAGGGCTGTTAAGCCCTCAATTTTACATGTGAGTAAGGTGAATTTCTGAACGCCTAAGTGACCTGAGGTCAGACAACTGGCAGTCAACCAAGGCTTTCTAAATTCAGAGTCCACCATCTGGAAATTACTCTATATTGACTGCCCCATAAAGACAGTGTCCTCCACTTATACGAAAAAAGAGACAGATGACAAGCAGAGAGTGAAGCTTTGGTCCAATACTTTACTTCCCAGGTTTTGCCTATGTTTAATGTCCAGTAAGAAGAAAGAAAACTGTTGCATATCTAACTACCTCTTTAACTTTTGCATCATTTGTCTTTCTCCCATTGAAGTGTGATTAATCATTGCATAAGGCTTCCTTTATTTTTAGTTTATGCTGTGATGTTGCTTTGTCCCAAAAGGATGAACATGGGCTGTGTAACGTCTGGCCATATTTCTTGGTCCTATGGAGGTCTGAAAGGGCACAAGAGAGGTACAAGGGAACAACTTTCCTTTAGTAACTAAATTCCTAGATTCTTGAGCTCATGGCCCTGAGCTTGAGTGATCTTGACCTGTATTCTGAAATGAGACAGACTTCAGGGGTCTCCCCACTCTACGCCAAAGGTGAGATGCAGTGGAATTGCTCAAAGTACAGAATGAAGAAGAGCACTTTGGCATTTTACTGTTGACAATATGCCAGCTCTTAGACTTGCTTTTTCGATCTTCAACTATTCCTGCTCGTGCCCCACTCCAGGATGCGACCCCAGAGTGAGTAATAGAAGTGGCAAGAGGTTGTTCAGAAGATTGAAGACCCAAGTCACCAGAGGCTGCCATCTTGCAAGAATATTTAGACATTTTCCACTTGACAGTCATTAATATTCTTCAACTAAGAGTCAACAGAAAGCCTGTTCAGAAAGACTCCCTCTTCAGATCTCCGCACCTTGGAAGATAAAGTGACCGTGAGGGTTTTGTTTTGACATTAAATATTCATTGGATTGGGTTAGAACTCTTGCTGTTCTTGAGAATAAAACTGGATTTTTTCCCCTTTGTTTTAAAATAACTACAGCCATTTTACTTAAGAATCAATTTCTGCACTGAATCAGTCAGGGTAACACACAGCGTGATTTTTCTAGTATAACAGACGCAATGTGGAATTGAATATAGAGGGGCTCAAAGTACTTTATAAGAGGGTGCATGAGGAATCTGACGTCACAGAAACCCTGTCAGAGACAAGCAGGTGGAATGGAGGAGAAGAGGCTTGGGATTCAGAGCCTGGGTCCTCTGAGCCTCCGGGTGAGCTCTTTGGCTCTGTTAACTGATAGCTGTTAGTTAACGTCTCTGAGTTTTCCTTTCCTAAGCTGTAAAATGGGGAGCATATTTCCTTCCTCTCAGGGTTTGCATAAGGATTTGGAAATGTTGAAGCAGGAGCACAACAGTGGCAGCCACTATTCATATTTTAACACACATCCTGAGACTGGCCACTAAATGGCTTGAAAGCCATTTACATCTGCTTATTCTCTCTCTCTCTTTTTAATCTTCCAGGCACCACTGCTCACATTTTCTTTGAATTTAAACATCTTTTAAAAGCTTTCAAAACTTTGAAGGTTGATTTCAATGAAACCTGTTTTTATTCTAGGCGTTTTTCCTGCTGTCATGCTGAGTAAAACAAAAAACATTTACTGTCAAAACAACAAGGGTTTGCTCTGGAGCACAAAATGAAAGCAGATATGTCTGCCTGATTTATTTTGGCATCCACCTAGCAGTTAAATAGGACACCTTTTAATTTGTCACTTCTTTAAGATTCATTTAGGTTGGCAAAGTAAATCCCTAGTTCTTGGTTTCCACTAAATTTCAACTAGTTGGGCAAAAGGGGTTATTCTTTATCACTCAGACACGTACCCTTTCAAAGGTGCCAATTAAAGAGGTAACTATATTCAGTAACATAAAATAGTAACATCTCATGGATTTTTAACTGAAGGAACTTATAAATCTAATTTATTGCCAAAGATCAACTAAAGGTTTGGGAAGAGGCATAGGAAGCCAAAGCTTTTCAACAAACCTATGTAGAATTATTTAAAACAGTGAATATTCAACTATTTTTAAAATTAGAATCCACTATGAGTAAAGACACTAAGAGTTCAAATCTCAACTCTGCCATTCGCTAGCTGGAGAAGTTATTTAATCTTTCTCAATCTCAGTTTATCTATAAATTGGGGATAATACATACCCCCTCCAGGTTGTTTAGAAAATTATCTGAGGCAACGAACACAAAGCACCTAGCACCCATCTGGCACAAACTAGCTGTTCGACAAGTGTGAGCTTGTTATTAAAAGCTTCTGTAACATTTCCTAACAATTCAATCCAGGATGTAACATTTCCTACTGTATAGAAGTTGTTTCTTCTACCTGCTCCAAATTTATTTTGTTGGAATCTCAGTTGGTTCTCTTATTTTCTCAAAGTTGGTGATAACATCTGTTTAATACCTTCTCTGCAACAAGGCCATACTGAGGACTTGTATTTATGCAATCATTAACAAAACCATTCTTAAATCGAGTTGGCTTTTGGCATCTCAATGGCCTAATTGTCATCTGTAATCTGGCCATATCATTTAGTTACAAAAGGAAATAAAAATGACACACACACACACGCATACATATGCATACAAGCACATATACACATATATACATTTTTTCTTTAGTACATACAGCAGTCAAAATCTTGTATGGATGTTTAAAATCTTGACTTTTTTATTTTGGTGCGGTGTATGCGGAGAATATGAAGAGAAGAAAGATAAATGCTTCCTTCTTTGAATTCCTTAAAACGGATGACCTTAAAATGAAGGAAGGGGAACTCTTTGACAGTCTAGATTAATCTTGGTTTTCCAATCAATAGTTTAGCAGGTTTATTTATTTTTTTTGGAGAAGACATACTCCACAGGGTCTTTCTCATTTTTGAAAGTTCCATGCTGCATGTGGTCCAAATACCACATTTACACAGGGTTTCCTTTTCCTCACATCCTCCCTCCTCACTGTGCCTGTTTTTCCAAGCATAGCCCGCACTTGAATTCAAGTGAGCACCGCGGACCAAGTGTCCTAACTCTTCCACGAAGCCTGCTCTTTCTAGTCCAAAGCCAGGAAAACAGAGGCTGTCACTGGTCAGATGGAGGCTTAGGTAGAAGCACTTTCCTCTGCTGTCGATCTATCCAGCAGAAACTTGCGGAATAAAGCCAGGCTAAGGTGTTGTTCTCAAACATGTTTATTTGTAACAGTTTTACATGGTGTGTTACAGAAATTAATGGAAAATTTCTAAAAATTTCATTGTTCTGTTGAATGCATTGTACATAAAGTTAAAAATAATGTGTCGATATATGTTAACAAACTGTCATCTGAGGTAAAGTTAAAGTAGGTCTAGAAATGTACTGCAACAGTCATTTTCTCTTTCTCATCTTTATTAAAAAAATATGTGTCAGAACGCAGAAATTGAAATGAACCAAACCCACAGAGTAAACATTTTTTGAAAAGAAGGTGCCGGGTACATTACATAATGGGGTTTCAGCAGACACTGGGATGAGTATGAGCTATTAAAAAAGTCTTGCGGCATGTAAAGATTGAAGAGCTACGGAGAATGGGGACAGAATGACAGGTGGCGTTTCCCTGGTTTCAAAATTTAAAGTGACAAATTTAGTGCTAGTGAAGGATGAGGAATTAACAGTTGTACGCATGGATTTTTCTATTGATCTAACCAGAACTGTGCAGACTCCCCCATGGTCTTTTGGTATTGGCACCTCAGCTCTTGCTTGGAAATTTCACTGTATTCCTGGGATAGGATACGGTGGTTCTTTCTGGGCTCACCAAACAGTGCTTGGAAAAAAAAAAAAGATCACAATTCTGCCAGTGAGACTATGGATGGCAGTTTAAAATCTTGACTTTAGTTCCCTCACTTTAATGCATCACTTGGGCATCTTCTTCAGAGCCAGTTACATTTTCAATCATGTTCAATGAAGGACGACAAGTCCCCTGGGCTGTCCCCTTCTGCTATGAAATTAACTCCAGACAGTGTACCTGAAACAGCAACATCGGCCAGAGTTCACTCCAGATGTGTCAGAGGCCACCCAAAGAATCGGTATAACGGTGTGATACTGCAAGACAAACTCAGGACAGCTGTATTGAGGGAGAAGATAGCACCACTGTTTTGAATCGGAATCATGGACAACACAACAATCTAAGCAATTTCCCCACGGGAATTGCCTATCTTACCACATCCCCAGAAAACACAATGGAGCTGGTTTCAGGACAACTCTCATGGTCATCAGACCTTTCTCCCCTTCCCCTTCATGGGAAAGGGTTACCTAATCCTAACATGTTTACATATTCCTGCAGAAACCACGTGGACCCACAGGTGATAGCCACAGAGGGAAGTAAATGGCCCTTCTCACCTTTCTGGTTCTTCAGACCTTCCACATCGCGATGACATCTACACATATTCTCTAATACACATTTGGTCAGTTTCTCTAACTGGAAAAAAGTCACATTCCAGTAACCTGATAGTGTAAAGTGTGGGCTTTCAATGAGAACAATCACCTTGATGTATCACTTTTCTCTGTGAACAGGCATACAATCATTTTAAAATCAGTCTTTCAAATCGCTTTAGTTTCTATTGATATGAAGAACCCAATCCAGGCCTATTAAAATCAATCATATCAATGTAAATTCTATTTTTCAAATTTTAAAACCAAGTCATAATAACTACCCCCAAATCCAATTAACCACATGAATCTTTAAAGTCTTCTTCTTAGTGTTAAAACACTAAATTCAACATACTGCAACTGCATAGGAACATCAGGAAAACACATTTGACCTGTATAACAATTCTCTGTAGGGCAAAAATATATAGATTCTTTATGAAAATCATGTGCTAAACATACGAACTGAACACTGCACTTTTTGTCTCATAAATGTAAAAAAAGGAAGCTTAAACTCTTCTGTTCCACATCCAAACAGTCCAGTGAGTTATATGGGGGTAGGTGGGAGTGGAGAGAGAGTTTCAGGATCTGAAGGACAGGCCTCCAAAACATGAATTGTCTATTTCTTGTCTTACGCGTAGGGCGAGTGCTCTTGTGGGAAGGCTGTACTGTGGACTCACGCGCTCCCTTCCTGTTCACTAGCTGCCGATTGGCCAACTGCTCTGCCAGCTGTCCCTGAACTCCAGCTTCCTACCATACGCTCCGGAATCACACCTGGAGAGTGAGCCCCATCCATCGAGTTTGTCACACCTTGCACTCAATCTGCTACCTTCTCTACAGTGTAATGGCATTATTAAAAAGCATTTTCATTAACATTTATATTTACAAAAAAAAAACCACTGACATTTTTTTTTTCATTAGAACTCCTTAAAGCCATTTCCCTTAAATATTTAAAGAGTTTAATGGTAAGGTTTTTTTTTTCCAGTTATAAAATAAAAATCCCACTTGAATTTTTCTGATGTACAAAAAGAGATAGAGATGAACCATTTTTGACTGTGAAATCAGTTTGTTATTCCGAATATTTATGTCACCATTGTTCCGTTAGAAAGTCGGTTTTTAAGATCCAAAAACACATTACCAGAAGTGTACCAGAATTATTTGGCAAATGACTTTTCTTTGAAAATGGCACGTGGAGAAGACACTTGTCTGCATAGCATCACAGCAGCAAGATATCGAAAAAATAAAAAATATCATTTTATTGTACTTAGAGTTTCTTAGGAAATCAGATGCATTTTTCATCTTTCTCATCAAAGGGATGCGATGTCCTTTCCTACTCACAGAATGAAGGTTCAAACTGTCTTTCTTCACCAGGATGCAAAATAGCTAAAGGGTTGTTTTGGCAACATTCTTGATCATAACGAATAATCAACCACTTATTTGTCTTGTGATTTCAAGTTAATTCATTTCATAGGAGGCTTTTTTTTCCCAGTTAGATTTCTTCACCCATATCTAAAAAAAGTCAAAAGCAATACAAAAATTTGTACACTCATTAATTTTCAAACATGACAAAGAAAGGAAAGGGGGAGAAAATGGCAAACCAGGCCCCATGGAGTGACGAAAACACATCATCCCATGTCAAAAGGCATATGGATGATGATATTGTGGTCACAGAGGACCCCTTGCTTTTTGCCTAAAAGAAGTCAGTGCCAACCCTGTTGTAATTCTCTGATGCCTGTCACTCCAAATCTGATGTCTCTACAGTGGTCAACAGGTTGAGAAATAAAAAGAGAATTATGATTTCGCATACTGGGTCACCTTAAACCCAGCTAAGAGAGCTCATAATATTTGTCAGGTAAGCATTTGCTTAATTTGCGGTTTAATGTTGGGCTTTTTTTAATACTTTTTTTTTTTTGTGCTGCTATAGATATCTGCCATTGGTTGCCAAAAACGTTTAGTTCCCTCTTCTGAATAAGTTCCACTGGGCAATCATGAATTTCTTTGTGGGATGAGGTGAAAGAATACAAGAGAGCCTGTCGTGATGCCGATGTCCATGCCAGTCCTGAAGCACCCACCACGAGCTCGCATCGATGCTATTTCTTAGGTCTGTTGATCTGTGCATAGAGAGGCTCCGGCTCCTATGGATAGAGGGACAAAGTGAGACCTGCCCTTGTCCACATGGGATTTTCTGAGATGGCTTTGGGAAGGAGGGTTTGGGGTTAAAACATAAAAGTGACAGTTTATGATGGATGACCTTAGATTACTTTTGGATTATTGGATCAGGATGCATATCATTTTGGCAATATATTTATCATCAAAAAGAACTACACACCCGATTCTGTCCTTGGTTTTCAAGCTGAGATTGAATTCCCTGTTAGGAAATAGCATGGTATGGCAGCCAGAGCTGGACAAACTGTGTGATGTAGGCAAGATGCTTATCCTGTGAGAGTCTGGTTTCTACAACCACAAAACGGGAATATACCATTCATCCTGCAGGCTTCTTGAGGGCATTAGAGACAACATATAGAAAGTATCTAGCACAATGCTTGGTAGTAGCAGGTCTTCAGAAAATGGCAACAATTATTATGAGTCAAGGGGACATTATTCCAACACAGTTTCACAAATGTGCACTTGAGACCCCTAGAATACTGTTTCAAATTGCTCTTTGGTTTCCACAAGCAGTGATGACTGGGTGAACTGTTGAGTAAAAGAAACAAGAATTGTGCCTTTATCTCTTAATTAAACCTTCTGGAACTTGTTTCCATTCAATCTGCTGCTTGAGGTCTGGCCATTCATTTGCCTGCACCCATGGGGCTGTCCTGAGACACACACAGAGATTTTCACCAACGTGTGTCACAGCAAACTTTCCATCCAAACCTGGGCAGGAAATGGTGTGTGGCCCCGCTTAAACCACTTCAGGCTTCAGTTCATGTTGAGACGGCTCAGTGTGCACTGGCAGAGCAGACTAGATGGGGACTGTGGTCTTAAGCACGCACAGCCCCTTCTGTTAAAATCTACCTCTGCGCCGTCACTCTCGGATGTTTGTGCCAGAATTAAATGGGCACAATGACATCTTAATTCGGCCATGTTTTATATATTAGCTCGCCTCCTGCCATGTGAGGATAGGTCCTTTTTATTTGCTTATTTTCTTGAATCTTCAGAATGAATTGGCATTCTGTGAGCCCCTCCTATGTGTCTGGCACCACGTCAGGTTGTTTTCAAGTACGTTATCTTTTTAACTCATCACAACAGCCTTGTCAGAGATGCTTTATCTCTTTTGCAAATGCAAAAGCAAGCACAGAAAAGTTAAGTAATTTGCCTATGGTCACACAGCTATTAAGTCTGAATATAAGAGAACTGAAAACAGGGTCTAGTGCTTTGTCTGTTTCTGGTCTTTTACAACAGTTGCCATTAAAGAGAGGGAGAGCACGCATGCACAGTCCTTCCAGCTGTAGAGTGCTTCAGAGTTTAAAAGATACCTCATGTCTTATTTTATCTGCCTAACAGTCCTGGGAGTGGCTTTTATTCTTTCCATTCTCATTTTGCAGATAAAAGCTGAAGTTCAGAGAGGTTGTGTGATCTCAGGGTCATTGCTCTGCCTCTCATGTGTAATGTATCATGCTGCTTGCTTTCTACTGTAAAGTGGGAACGGCCTTAGAAGATAAGGTTGTCCAGCTCATCATTTTACAGATGAGGAATCTGAAGCCCAGAGAGGAGAGCTTTTGTTTTCCCAGAGTCACACAGTTAGTAACCACGCCAAGAACAGAACCCAGGACTCCTGTCAACAGATGCTGGAACTTGTCATGTTTGAATTTTTCCAGGGAGAAGGAACTTCCTATCCTTGGAGGCACCCTAGTCTTCAATGCAACACAGTGCCAATTTGTCCCTCCATGTTTTCCACCCACAGACTTCATACTGTCCTTGGAAATGTAAAAGATTACATGTTATCCTTCTTCCAAAGATCTGATGACAGAAAGTCATCAGAATGGGCTTCCAAGCCCATTCTTCTATGTCCTACCTCTGGGTTACCGCTTGCTAGTTCCTTCTGCTATTTAAATACATGAACCTAGCACGGTAGGTCCTCGAGGGTCTGTCAAATTAATGAATGATGGTGATGCTGTTTCTAGTTTCTTCCCTGTTCTGATCCCTTTGTCCTGAACACACCTCAATTTGGTTTATTCTCTCAAAATCAAATATAGCAAAATCTATATAGTAAGATGATTTCTTAAGCACCTAATCTATTCTCAGCCAATTTCCTGAACTATGTCAAATACCTGTTGTGAGGCTAAGCATGTAACTTTACTGTGTGTGTGTGTTCCCGGGGTGTAGTAGGTGGAGTGAACACAGGTGGAGTGGACAAGAGTTAAGTACAACTCCTGGGAAGAACCATTTTCTTTTGCCCATGCTGGGCTTCGAGGATGCATCTTGATGCTTCCTGGGTAGACCTTCTCAGCCCATTCTTTTATGGATGCCCCAAGAAGTCAGGCTGCCTTGATCTCACCCTACAATTTGTTCTATTCTAATTTTGGAAACTAATTTATCCAACTGAGAATGACACCTAAAAACAGAAGATGACAGCAGGCTCAGACAGGGTAATTAATGCCACATTGCATTAACTTGCTGCAGCTGAGATAAATATTCACACATCTCCTGCTTGCCGGAATTTAGCTTCAAATACCCATCACAACAGTGGTAACAACTGCAGTCAACTCTCAATTATCCCCACTAATGAAGGGGAGCAGCGGTGTGGAAAACCCCAAGCAGCAGATAATCCCAAAGCCTGACACTGTGATGCATTGTATGTTTTGGCAACAGCTTTACCTTCTTTGTTACAGAATCTTAGACTGTCAGAGTTAGAGGGGAGCTAAGAAATCATCTGATCCAGAAATTTCTGACCTGGCTTCTGGCAAGATCACTACAGGGGTCTTCAAGCTATTTTCAAAATTCCAAAAAGTCCAAATGGAATCAAACATTAACATAAGCATGCCGTTGATGTTTTCTTGTTTACTTTTGGCCGATTTGACTATCTCTCTGCTCTACTTCAAATCCTTCAAAAGGACCCCATCACCCACAGGGTAGGTCAAAGCTCCTTAGCTGGGCACAGAAGGCCCATTAGTCTTGTAGTCCATTAGACCTAATAAATACATCTTCTAGACCATGAATCAAAACTCTACCTTCGGGTTGCGTAAATCATGTTAAAAAAAAAACAAAAACCTCTTTCTTTATGCCTCTGCCAGAATGATCTTTCTGAAATGGATTTGGCTGTGCCAATCACCTGCTTGAAACAGCCCTCCTGACTTCTTATTACCCAGAGGAAAATGCTGAGTCCTCAGGATGGCACACAAGGCCCTCCCCATGTGGCCACACCTTCCCGAACAGCCCCAGCTACTTCCACTGTCTCCTGTGTCTGTACTTTCAGTTCTCCCTAGCTTGCAGGGGTTCCTCCACCTCTGACACTTTGCTCAGGCAGTTCCTTCTGCCTTCTTTGGCATTTTGGCCTTCTTTGTTCTGCACCTGGAAATTCACACTTTAAGACCCAGCTCAAATACAAAACCTTCCTGGACTCTGCGGTGATGTGAGCCACTGCGCTCTTAGACACTTCAGGGCCTGTGCAGACTTCTGTCTTCACTCCTATCACACATCTCCTAGTATGTTCTACATTGAGCTCCACTGTACCTTGCACGTCGGCATCCCAAATTTTGGGAGAGAGCTTAGAACACAGGAGGTGCACCCACTAACATGAAGAATGAAGATATGAATGAGTAAATGAATGGTTCTTTTCTTAATGGGAGTTGGCAAATACCTACGAACTTTAAGCTCATCTGTGATTCTGACATATTAATATCTCTATTTTTAGAGGACTTTAACAAAGTAGATAGTAAACCATGCAGTGAAAACCAAAACAAAATCAACCCTCTGATGCACATCGAATACCCTATTTTCTTGGAGGAGCAGTGAAAGAGTGGAAACATAGGACTGTGAAGTCAGGCAGACCTAGACCACAGTGAACACACCTGGGGCTGAACAAGTTGGGTTTCTTCCTCATTGCAGAGAGAGGAATCATGGAGCACCTCCGTTTGGGGATGTTAGACAGGACTTACCGTAGGATTGGGGCTTATGTTTGATGATTCTGGGGAGGGTCAACAAAGTAGGGTTTTTTTCTGAATTGGATGCTGTCATGAAATAGGGGTAGTTTTATGATTATCTTAACAATTCTTATCTGGAAGACAGGAAGAACTGAACAAGGCTAAAATCAGGATAGAGGAATGTGTGATCATCTTTACAATTTGGACAATGTTCATGTTTTGCCTGGGCTCAGCTATGACTACCTAGTGGTCTTGATTTTGTCTTGACCCATTATGGGGTCACTGAGCAGCCCTGTCTGACGCTGATGTTGTGTGAAATGTCGATGTCCAACAGCAGATCACCAAGGTCCAGCTGTGAGAGCCAGACCAGCAGCTGGTTGTCAGAGGCTGCTGTTCTCTTTCTGATGGTCTCTGACTTGGGGACCCTAGGACTCTTGTGGGGGGTACTTAACCCCTCTGAGAGCCAGTTTCCTCATCTGTAAAATGAGGCTAGAAATCCCCTCTATGAAGGAGAAAACATATGTTGCTTTTCTAACAGAGAGCGTGGAACATAGGAGATACTCCAAAAAAAGTTAGGCTGCTTATGTCTGGGTGTGGTTTTATCCTTCCTTTATAAAAGACGATTTGAGGCCTAAAAATCACCTGTGAGTGCCTTTCCAAACTGCTGCTCCTTCATAGCACGTAGGTGCAACTGCAAAAGGACTCTCAGTTATGAATATAATAATGGCGCTTGATCAGCCCAGGAAAATCGTGCAGAATGAATGTGGAGTTAATCCAAACAACCTGGCTACAGGGCTCTGTGCGTAACAGAGACTTCCGCTGTTTGCAGGCTACTCCACAAGTTAAGTGTGACTTATGTGCAGCAGCCCTGTAGACTCCCAGAATTGGAATAATAATGGCTATATTTACAGAGACTTTTACAGTCTGCAAAGATCTTTCCTTTGCCATATGATCTCACTGGAGGGCCACATGAGGCCTGCCCTGGGTGTTCATGTCTCTACTTTACGTAGAAGCATCAAAGGCTCCCACAATCTGATGACTTGCCCAAAATCACTCAGCCAGCACAGGGCAGAGCTGGGACAAACTGGATTATATTTTTAGATTGTTTTATTGTGATAAAATAGAAATAACCTAATTTTTGCATTTTAACCATGTTTAAGTATAAATTCAGCAGCATTAATAACATTCACAATGTTGTGCAACCATCACCTATATTTCCGAAATTCTTTCCTCACCCCAAACAGAAACTCCTGTACCCATTAGGCAGTAACTCCCCAATCCCCCCATTCCCAGCCTCTGGTAACCTCTAACCTACTGTCCAGCTCTGTGAATTTATCTATTCTTCTTCTTATTTTTAAATCAATTTTATCAAGGCATAAGTTACACGCAATGAAATATACCCATTTGAATGTAGACTTCAATGAGTTTTGACACATGCCCACACCCATGTGAGCTGCAGAACATTTCTTCACCCTACAAACTTCCCTTGCATCCTTCCCAGTCAACCTGCCCTCCCAGTGCCAGCACTGATCTGCTTTTGATCGCTGCAGACCAGACTTATTTTTTTCTAGAGTTTCATGTAAACACACCCGAGTCTTTTTAAGCCTACTGTCCTCTCGGCTCCCTGTGTTCCCTCTCGTAGAATGTCGGCGCTAGAAGGGTCCTCAGGCTGACAGCTCTGTTCCTGCATGAAGAAACTGAAGCCCCAGACACAAGGGCACATTTCCAAAGCCACACAGACACAGCAGAGAGCCAAGGGAGCAGCCCAGGGTTCCAACTCCTGTTTCTGTGCCCAATTTCTCCATTCTCCACCCGTGGCTCTGTGGCATGAAGCTTTGGGGCAAAGAGTTTCCTATATCACATTCTAATGAGATGCTCTTCTTGGAAGCTACCTAAATTGTGATTATCACTTTGCACCCATTTCATGTTGATTACATTTGTTTGGGGGAAGCTTGGCCACATTCAGCAAAAGTAAGTCAAAGAAATGTATCTTTAGTGGCAGAGAGAAGACACTGCATGTTGAGAAAGGTGGTCTCAGATGTGAGGTCAGCGGTGCTCCATGCAATCTGCTTGCTCAGTGAGCTCCATGCTGGGAGCCTGGGGTGAGAGTAGCGCCAAGCCAAGCGAGGGGTCAGGCTGGAGCTGGGGGGCACACAGCTTGAGTCCCGCAGCATCGCTCTGCCCAGACAGCAACTTCAGCCTCACGGTTTTTTTAGCCCCAACACTTGAGCTAGCTCTGTGGGTGTTTTAGATTTCCTGGCGTGGCAAACAAGGAAGGCAGTGGTAGCCAGAGTGGAAATAGGCTAAAATAACCCAGAGTTCTATGTGATTCGTGTTTACAGTCAAGAAAAATGCAGGGGTTAAGGGAGCTGGAACGACCCCAGCAATCCTCCCAACTACCTGTGTGAACTTAGGCAGTCATCTCACCTGTCTGGGCCTCATTTGCTTCATCTGTAAAAAGAAGTCCATAACATCTACCTCCTGGGATTGTGAGCAGTAATAAGTGAACTCATATAACATGAGCGATGCTAAGTGCTCAGAGTCTCCCTTTCCTTTTTATTCAAAGAAAAGGGAAAACAAAGCTTTTTGAACACTTTCAGCCAGGAAGTCTAGCCATCAGGGTATAAAGGTCTTCAGAACACAGAATAGATTTAATGAATAATACCTTAAAGACTGGTGCTGCCAAATGCACTAGCTTTGCAGGGTCTTGCGTGCTGAAATCCACTTGGTAAATACAGAGATACACCACCTGAGTTCCTGGGGCGGGGGCGGGGGGGGGGAGGGCGAGGGGCGGGTCCTGATCATCAGTGCATTTCCCCATCGATAACAACAACAATGATGGGGACACTGAGGTTGTTCACACCACTTCTCTGCCATAGCAGGAAGGGCTTTTCTGAGCCAGTTCCTGGATCTAGGGCTGATCTCTGGGTATCCTAATGAAGTCAGTATTTTTAGGGATTTCTGTCTTTTCTTGTGTTAGCTGGGAATATGAACAGCCTGAGGGAGAGATGTTATTGGAAGATCTCATTTGAGGATTGGTTCCATGCTATAGTTGGGTGACCTTGGGCAAGTTAGAGGGTCCCAGAATGTCAGAGCTGGAAGGGCTGTGGGAACTGATTAACAGAAGAGGAAACCAAGGGTCAGAAATGAAGGCATCTGCCTCACATCATGCGTCTAAGTTGAAGGGACGCTGCTAAAACCAGGTGTCCTGGTTCTGTTTGAGTGCCCCTGAATCATCTAATGTGGGTCTAGATTCAAATCCTAACCCTCTTACATGTGAATGTCAGGATTTTAGCAAATTATTAACCTCTCTACCTTATCATATTTGTGACATGGGAATAATAAAAATACTTAAGAGAGTATTACCATGAGGATTGAATTAAGTGATTCTAGTAATTTTTAAGTATGTTTTATTAGTAGTAGTAAATGAAAGGCATTGTGATTACCTTCTCCAGAGTAATTCTAGAGACAGGGAATGTGATCTAACTCAGGGGTTAGCAAACTATGGTCTATCAGCCAATTCTGGCAGCTGCCTGTTTTTGCAAATAAAGTATTATTGGAACACAGCTATACCCATTCATTTATGCATTGTCTTTTGCTGTTTTCATGCTTCCAATGGTAGAATAGTTGTGATAGAGACTGCATGGTCCCCAAAGCATAAGTATTTACAGAGAGTTTGCTGTGTATTCTACTTGAACCCATTATTCCAATGGCTGAAAACCATGTTGAAATCTTCACGTCAAACCATAATTTCTTTTTTTTTTTGACCTCCAGAGGTTGTACCTACCAGCTTGCTGGCATCTCTACTTGGGTGTCTATGAGCACCTCAAGTTTGATTCATCCCAGAGTAAATGTTCTTTCTCTCTTCTCAAGCATGCTTCTCTGCATTCCTTATCACAGGGATTGGTACCACTTAGATCCCTATGTTATCCTAGCTTATGTCCTCTTCCTCACTTCCCATGTCCCTCCAGTCTTAAATTCCTGCTGATCTCGAGTCTTTTAAATATCTCTTGGCAGCAAGCCTGCCTCTTCATCTTGGCCAGCACTGCCCCCAGCCAGCCCTGGCATCTTCTGCCTGACCCACTCCAACAGTTTTCCAGCTGGAGGACCCCAGTAGGGCGTCTCTTCATGAAGGTCTGAGGAAATGGTTCCCTCTAAAAGTCTACGCTGGACTTGTCATTTTGTCATTGAGTTCTATGTTCATGACATAGGCAGATTATTTTCTGGTTTTTTTCTGGTTCTTTATTTGAAGGCTCTGTTGTTTGGTTGTGTTTTAAAACAGAATAGTAATAATAATCCCAAACACATGTATTTGACTTTCAAAGCTTACAAAGCACTTTCATATTCATGATATCATTTGATTCTTGGACAGCCTGGGGAGAGAGCTATTGCAATTACCTGTATTTATCCACATGAAGGGATAAATGCTTGTGTAAGGTCACCTGCTTTGGAACCATAATTCAGACCCAATCCCCTGACTCTGTGTTTCTTTCTTTTCCTTTCTCTCTCTCTCTTTCTTTCTCTTTCTTAAGGATTCCTCCTCCCAAAGCATTTGAAGTTCAGCTTTCTTTTCCCTTGACTAGAAATCCACCAGTTAATACTTTATATGTCCTGTATTCCCACAACAAAGATCAGTATTAAAAAAATGACAGCACCTTATTATTTATGGCAATATCTATTGTTACTAAGGGAGACAGACCAAACAATTCCCCATTGTTACAGATGCTACTTTAACTTGACAGCTGAGAAAGTCTGATAGGCAGTTTATTTACTTAGCCATTTAACCAAATAAATGTTTTCATTTTTCTTTCATCTCCTCAAAAGCTAACATTTCGCCCTTAAAATTGCTCCAGCAACATATCAGTGAAGTATAAATTACCTGCCATTCCCATACCAGCCATTATAATATTATTTTGGTTCTTTTTTTGCCCCTGTTGACCCAATCTTTCAAAGACACGTGATTCTCCCAGATGGGAGGGTAGGGGGGAAAAGTGAAATAATTGAAGATCTTTTCCTTTATTACTAAAACAGAAATGCTGCTTTTCAGATTGGCCCTGAAGCTTCCACCAGCAGGGATTGAGTCCGTCTGTTTCCCCTTACTACGGCATGATATGCCTTTAACTTATCAACAGATGTCATCCCTACTTACTCAGAACTGTGTGGGTATTTCTAATAAAAAACAGCTGGAGATAATGGTTGCAAGGGTGATAAGAGAGACAGGACTCTTGCTTTCCAACTGTATGAAAGCAGAGGGGAAGATAAAGCCAGGAGCATAACTATCCCTGCATGGGATCCCTTCTCCAAATGTCTGGAAAGGCACTAAGAAATTGCAGTCAGTAAATCTCCACTGGGGTGGATGGGGGAATGGAACAGAGACAGACAGATCAAATATGGCTTGTGTTGCTGTTGATGGAGAGATCCAGAATGTCTCATCTGGACTCCTTCTGGGTGTCACAGGAGCTAATTCTGCAAGGCTGGCATCAGCCCCTTGGCATGTGATTCTGGATAGGGAATTGTGGAGTCTGCAGGCTAAGCTATCCAAGGGAGTAGATTGCTTCACTGAAGATTACAGGCCAGCCCTCCTCTGGAGCCTAGAGGTATTTATGATTTACATGTGAATCTAAGACTGCTCATTTTTGGAAAGTGAGAGGTGGCCAGCCTGTGAGGTCCAAACAAGGGTCATTGTGATTATGGATCAGGACAAGGTAGAGAGCTAAGAAGCAGACCTTTTCTTTCTTTTTTCCTTCCAAAGCTGTTTTAATGAATATTGAAAACTAATTATCTGAAATATAAAGTACAAAGCAAAACCTCCCAGCCAATAGCCTTATCCAACATAAGGGCTAAATGTATAAAATCCAAGGTAGTGGGGAGACAACATTTCTTGAACGTATATGATAATGATAATGACAGTGGTGCTGGTAATGATGGCAGTTAGCATCTATGGGGTGCTTTCTAAGTGCCAGGCACTGTGCTGAGAGCTCCCTATATATCACCTTATTTAGATCACACAATAACCCTATGAAGTGGACTATTTTTATTCCTATTTTTCATATGAAGAAAATAAGATAGAGGATGATTATGAAATCTCAGCAGGGTCACATAGTCAGGAAGTGGCGGAGCAAGATTCTGAACATAGATAATGTTATTCTGGAATGCAAATTTTTTTATCTGAGTTTTAAGCCAAGTACCTAGTGTCTACCTCCACATTAGAGACTCAACATAAGCTATCTCAGGTAATATCATGGATAATATTAGCCATTCTAGCAGATGAAGAACTCAGAACTCAAAAGAAATTATGGTTCTTGCCCAAGATTTCCTGCCATCAAGAAACTGAGCTAGGATTTGAACTCCATTTCCAAACCCTGAGCTCTTCCCACTATACCATGCTATGTCCATTCACAACTCAGCCATGACTTGGGGTGCCAGGGAGAGCATTAAATGTGGAAGAGACCGAAACTCCACGAAACAGTTCAGCTTGTATGATTGTCTCAAGCTGAATGGGCTCATAAAGACGAGGGTTTGATACATTGATCTGCAAATAGTGTAAGTCATCTTTGTTTTTTAGGAGAACTTCAATTTTAGGATGATGTTTGCTGTTATCCTGATGAATGGCTCTTGTCACCTCTAGCTCATTCATCAAATTTTTCAAGGCGAGTTTGAGCACACAAAATACAACACACGCAAGGGGTAAAAAACCTCTTGGGGAATCATCCTGAGGAGTCTGCCCATAATCCCCAACTTTTCTTTTTCCTGGAGCAATGACTTTGCCTATAATAGACCAGCTCCCAAAATAGCTTTGCAAGACTGAGTTTTTAAATGAGTCTGAGGTGGTTTTGCATGGCATGATATATTATTATGTGCTATTGTACTGATATAAAATGTGGCAACAGGTACAGAATGTTACATTCTTTAATCATAAAATCTATTAACAAAATGTGCTTTCCAGACTCTGTATTAGCTTTCAATAACCATCAAAATAACTTATATGTGGACTCAGAACGATTCTGAGGTAGTCTCAGAATCCATTTATGAGCGATGAAAACTGTTTACCATTTTAATGGTTCTGACCATGCTGTTCAAGACTTAGAAGAAAAAAAAAAGGAGCTCTTTGGGAATGGCCTTGCTGCCCTATATGTTTATGGAAAACCAGGAAAGTATCTGAAAATTGAACACATTTGTCAAGGAGTGACCTTCGAAATCATGTCTGGGTAACAAGGTGTACTTCTGTCTCCTGAGGAGGTTTGCTTCATCAGCTCCTCTTTCTTTCGATCGAATCAGATGTATTGAAATTCAAGTGGCAAAAGCCACTTGTAGTAAATGTAAGTACACCGCTCTCAAAGTAGCTGCTGATGGAATCTGAAGTGACTCGGTGGCCAGCCACATGCTGCAGAACAGGTGCAAACAGCAGAGCCTCAGAAGTGAACGCTACACAACTCTGAGGCTTTGAATTTCACATTGGAAGGGGCCCGCACCCCTTCCTGGCTAGACAGAAAGGGCCCAACATGATCTTACATCTTGATCAATCTCATTTCAAGCACTGCTTGTTTTTGCTTCTTAGTTGGGTTTCTCAGTGTGTTTGATTGGTGACCTCTTTAGATCTGCAGAGTGTAGGCAAATGCAGTGACATTTTGCTTAAAAGATTAAAGCATCTGGACCACGGCTGACCGGGAAATTACCAGGGTGGGCAGAATGTGTCCATCTTAGAAACGAAATTCACATTCGGTAGTACTGACCTTGCCTCATTCTATCACCACTGCTCACTCAGAACATATTAATAAAATAATATGACCATTCCCCGCTTCTCACCCCACCCCTACCTCCCAGCATATGTCAAAGGTCATGCATCCATGAGGAAAAACAAAGTGGAAAGTAGACACGAGGCAAGGGGAGATGGAGCAGGCGGTACAGCTCAGGCATGGAGAGGTGCTGCAGGCATCAGGAAGAGGCTCAAGCAAGGACAGAGGGTGCAGACAGTGGGGATGTGACTTCAGAAGTCAAGAGCAAGCAAAGGGGAAAGCAGATACCTTAAGGGTAAAAGAGATAAAAAGGACAGATACCTACCCAGACCTGCGCTATCTAGCTACCAGCCTGTGGACTTATATTATCACCACTGGGCTCCCCACTGGGCTCCCCAAATGGATCACTGTTGGATGAGGCCTGTGATCCATCAGGCTAGAACAAAAGAAGAGAATACTTTTTTTTTTCTCTTTTCAACAACTGAAAATATAAGACAACCAGAAATATCTTCACGCAGCGCATACAGTTATTTTAAAGGAGGGTGCAGTTTCAGTTAGAGGATGCCACACCACAAATGCAGACTTGTGGTACAATAAAAGGACAGCCTTTTGCAGCTGACTCATTTTGAACACGAAAGCAAGCCCCTTTAGCAACCCCCAGAGAACTTATGGGTCTGAGCCAGCATTCTTTTCTACGTAGGCTTCCTCGTTCATTGTCTGTTTCGGCTACGGAAGTTTTAATTTAAGGAAAAACAAAAACAGAAATAAACTGGTCACTTACAGCTTCTTGCTCTTCGCTTTTGCTGGGACTTTCAAAGCCCTCTTCAAAGATGTCATCCGTGGTAGGATCACTGGCGTGGGATGCAGATGATTTGGATGGAGAGCTCTGTCTAGGGGCTGGGGTTGGAGCTGCACAGAGACCATGCAAAAAGAGGAGACAGCTTAAGAGTCCGGTCGCAGTGATTTGTGTCTCACAGAAACCTCAGGAATCTGCTGATATTCAAAGTCTAATCAGGATTCCTCTTCCTATCCCAAGTCAAATCAGTGGAACATCTGAATTCCTCCTTGTAGGTATTGATTCTGTCCTCAGAGAGACTTGGCCACACTGATAGGGAAGGCAGCAGTTCTCAAGGGATGGTGCCTGGACCATCAGCAGAAGCAGCATCTAGGGATTTGTTGGAAATGCAATTTCTTGGACCCTAGCCCAGATCTACCGAATCGGAGACTCTGTGTTTTAACAATCCCCTACAGATTATTCTGATGCACACTCAAGCCGAGAACTACTGGACTAAGACTTACTTTCTTCTTTCTTTCTTTCATCAGAGGACATATTTATCGAGTGCCCTTTTTGTGCCAGACACTGTTAGAAATTTTACAGACAATATCGCTAATCCTCATGAAGCCTCTTAAAGGTGCAGGTTATCCCAATTTGACAGAGAAGGAACCTGAAGGTTGCTAATTTGCTCACAGCAACTGGTGGAACCAGGCTCTGGATCCTTGCACATAGTAGGTATTCTGTAAACACATGTGGAACAAAAAGTGTCTCGGTGATCTGGAAAAAGGGATGTCCTGATGGCAACTTCACAGCCAGTACATTTTCTATAAGGGTAAAAGAAACATGCCGGCCTGACTTCCCACATTTCCTCTCATTTGTTCTACAGGTTTACAGCAAATATGCCATCTGATACTACTCTTCTTTCAGTCATTTCTAATCTGGCGTTGAAAATACCAGTCACTGGCTCAGCCCCGAGTGAGGGGGGGCATGGTGGGGTTTAGTAGCTGAATTTCAAATGCCCTGGATGAGGCTTCCCTGTTGTAATGTTCCAGAGCTTAGAAATCGGGTAGTGAATGATGATAAAACTTAGTGTGTACTTTTTACCCTGATGGAACCATATTTAGAACAATGATGCTGTTTCCTCATTTGTTATTTATAATGTGTCAATGAGTGAAGACACTGTGCTAGGCACTTCTCATTCATCATACTCCCTAATACAAACAACCACAAGGTGCTCTTGTACGTTTTTTCCCAGATGAAGAAACTACACAGCTCAGAGAGGGGAGGCCACTTGCTAAGGTGGGCACAGCTATGAAACAGCAGCCCTGGCTTTTAACACAGCTCTGCCCCACACTGTCCAGACCAACTGTGCTTTTCTGTTTCTATTTGAGGTTGACTTTTGGTCCAACTGATTCTCCACTCAAAACATTTCTAAAGGGGATACTGATGGATAAGAGGATATAAAGACTGGTTTTTCTCATTTTATTTAAAATAAAACATTACATTTTTTAAAAAAATTGAAATGAAGTCTGTTTTGTTTCATAAGATGATTAGGAAGCAAACTAGTTATAGTGGGTTTAAAGCTGTATGAAAACACCCTGATGGGTAGGTAGATGTCTAATAGATATTACCTTAATTGGATCCAGAATTGTGTTTGAGGTGGTTTATTGCTTACTGAAGTCTGAGAACCCAGTCTGAGCTGCCAGTTCTGACAGGTATACTGCTCATACTTATCTGATCAAACCAGTCAGAAGCATATCTAGAAGTTTACTTATACAGGTGTCTTAGCCTTTAGAAAGTTTATAGAATGCTTCTGCTATTCTAAAACAGTGTTCTCAGGCTGGAGCAATTTTACCCCTAGGGCACATTTGGCAATGCCTGGAGTGATTTTGTATTCTCATGACTAAAAAAGGGAAGGTATGTTACTTCCACCTAGTTAGTAGAGGCCAGGGGTGCTGCTAAACATCCTGCAATGCACAGGACAGACTCTCACAGCAAAGAATGATCTGGCACCAAATGTCAATAGTGCCAAGGTTGCAAAATCCTGCTCTAAAACACAACAGTGGCTAAATGGCCTCTCTTCTGTTCATTTCCTTCTTAGCAACTATTCCCAAATGCATCCCATGTCCTAGACACTAAGACAAGTGTAGGAATGATGAAGACATATTCCCTGTTCTCAAAGAACTTAAACTTCCCTCTTTTATTTGTAGCTGATACACAAGTTCTTTGAAAGAGAGGTATTTGTGTTTTAAAAGATGCTTATTTATGCATGGCTATTTCTTTAGCAGTTCATTTTTTATTTTATTATTCTTCATTGAAACCCTGTGAGTTACAGTTAACAGAGATGCCCCTTACTGGGTAGATCATATGGCCTGCATGCAAGTAGGTTGTTTATATACATGCAAGGCATTCCTTTTCAGAACAGCATCCTAAACTTGGCTGAAATGACACAATCTAATTATATTAAGATTAGATTTTTTTTGACATTTCACAGTATTGGCCATGCAGTGATCCTTATCACCTGTGACCGTAACAAAACTGCCAAGCTTACTATACCATGAGCCCTTTCTTCCCTCTTATCAACTGTCAAGGTGTAGACTGAGTCACCAGAACACCTTCCCTGAATCGTGTCAAACAAGCCTAGGTGTGCCCAGGTGTACCTGGGTTCTGATGTGGCTGCATGATCAGTATTTTCTAGATGTTTGCAGTAGGAAAGTGAGCTGGGGCAGAATCAGCTAAAGCTGGAACTACAAGGAAGCACACTGCTCACCAAGCCAATGCACTTGTTTTACTGATGACAAAGCAGAGTCTCAGAGAAGTCACACGTTTCTGGTGGGGGAGCCAACACCAGGACCCCGCTCCAGGACTCTGCACAAAACCACTACAAATGTTGTGAGGTATATTATTTCAGCACATAAACCATCGAATCCTTTTCATGACCCATACCCGCAGACAGATAAGGAAACTGTGGCTTACAGAAATAAAGTCACGTGCCCAAAGGCACGAAAGTAGTAATACACCTGCTCTCCAGGTTCCCAGTCTAGAACTTTCTGCTGCACCATCCTTTTGTTTTTCTTTTCTATTTAACTACCAGAAACTTCGAGCCACGATCTGGTTCAGTTGTAACAGCTATGTAAGACCTTACGGCTGCTAGATCTTTTGCCCCTGTTTTCTCTTGATCTTAATTTTCTACTCTAATTTTTAAACCTTGTTTCTAAAATTTTTAATATTGACAGTCACCGTTCATTTTCACTTCAATAAGCCATACCAAAGTCTGTGTGTCATAAGCTGGGATGTGCATAAATGAATCAATGAATGAGCAAACCAACAAATCATTAGGCAGATTGACATGATGGAGAAATACCAGGCTTGTATTCAACTCCACCACTTTGTCTACTGTCTTTGAACCTCACTATCATTACCTGTCAAACGGGTCTAATGAAACTTGTCATGAGCATTGTTATGAGTCTAAAAATAGACACAGAGCATATGAAAAAGGTGTGTATAATTGGCACCTAAATTGTTAGCGCTAATTATTAGCGGTAGTAATATAAACAGAGAGGCCTGATGAATGCAACGGAGATAAGTCCTCTGACTCCAGAACCCCATCTACAGAGAAGAGGCGTCACCCTCACTGGGTCTGATGTCTTCAGTGAAGGGCACTCACGTGAGTTGGTCGATGGTGTGGTAGAAGTCACAGGGGTCAAATTCAACTGGGAGATGTCAAAGTCATCACAGTCGTCCGTATCCTGTGCCACCCCGACTTTGTTGAAGTAACTGGAGAAGGCCTCTGAGGTACAGGTGAGGGAGGGCTGGTCGGGCTTGCGGGAGGGCACGGGTGGGGGCTGCGCCATCTGGAAATCCTTAAACATTTCTTTCCCCACTTTCTGCCGGGGCTTGTCGGTCTGTGGACTTGACCTGGTGGAGTCACTCGTGCCTGGGACGGTGGTGAGGGGGGTGAGGGGACCTTGGAACATGGCAGCTGGCAAAGGCATAACAGTCTGTGTGGGCATGAAGGCGGCTGGCGGAAACTGCCCGGCCACAGCGGGCCAGGGCTGCTGAGTGGCAGGAAAGAGACCCGGCTGGCCCCATGCGATGGGCTGAGCCCCCGGCATCACCTGAGCGACTGGTGGCTGAGCACCCATGGCCATCTGCTGTTGGACGAGGGGCTGCTGGCCCCAGAAGGATGGGAGGACGGCGCCCATTGCAACATAACCTGCGAGGGTGAAAAAGGAGAGTCAGGCATCCTGGAAAGAAGGATTCAGGGATTCAAGGAACTGACAAAAACATATGCAGCACCTGCTAAGTGCCAGCTGTGTGCCGAGGCCTGGGGATGCCAAGATGAGTAAGACAAAAGTCCCTGCTCTCAGGGGAAGCGGTCAGGGAAAAAACTCTCTAAGGCAGTGATTTGTAAGAAACTATTAATAGAATGCAGGGAGGGAGCAAGCTTGCAGATATCTGGTGGATAATAATGATAACATTTTTACAGTTGTTAAAGGTTTCTGCAAATCTCATGGCCTCAGCAGCTGTGTGTCTCAGGGAAACGGCAGAAGACTGGGAGGCAGGCAGGCCTGGCTCTTCACCTTGCCTCCTCATCCTCCCACACTTAGAACCTTCTCAATTGCTTAAGCTCTCTAAGACTCAGTCTCCTTGCTGTAAAACCAGGTTATAATAGCTTCCTTCTCTGCATTGAGGCAGTGTGCAAAGCGAATAAGAATCTGAATGTTTGGGTTTTAGAGGCCAAGTTTAAAAACTGAAACTGCCACTTCTTATCTATGTAATTTGGGGGGCCCCCTTAACCTCTCTAAGGCTCTATCTGTAAAATAGGCACAAAATAATACCTTCTGTTTCATTGGGTTGTTTGAAGACTGAGATTACACGTTTAAGGTGTGGAGTACTGCACGTGACATACAGTGAACATTTAGTAAATGTTAGCTACTATTAATAGTAGGACTTGGATCAGACAGAACCTACAGAGCACTTAATTCCTCACTTGGTATATGACAGACATGTAATACATGGTAGCTAGAGATTTTATTATGCATTGTTTCTGCATTGTTATTATTCTGATTTTAGAGAATTAAAAAAAATGAAGGTTACTGTCCACTCAGGGGCATCCCATATAGTGGTATGGGCTTGGCACTATAAAACTGCAGACTTAGCCCACATGCTCCAAAGAAAGAGGGGTGAAAGGCACTGGACTGACACTTCATACTTGAAACTTGCTAACCATGCCTTGCCTATCGCAGAACAACGTAGTGACGAATCCACCAACAGGTGGAGGATTCTGCAACTCTGTGTTCCTTATTTTCTGATTTACATGGATACGGCTCAGTTAGAGTATCATATTAATTTTGGGCAAATTGTGTAGGTAGAGTATGTCATCTAGGCATTTCATTTCAAGAATTAAAGAGACATTACAAATATTTGTGATAAGAAGGGGTCCCTGGGTCTGACAGGTGGAAACCTATCTACGGATCTTTCAACCACCCCAGCCCGTTTTGATGAACGGGTGGGTGGCTTCACTCTCACCAGCCTGTCTTCCGCTTTACTTCCATTCCACCCCCCTCACTGACACCGAGGACTGTTTTAACATGCAAATATGATGCTTCCTCATCTTGAGTATAAGGCTCAGATGTCTCAGCTTGGCTCACATGCACTTGGGGGTCAGCCCCTCCCACCTCCTTATCACCGTCTTCAACTGGTATCCTCACTGGCTCCTTGGCCTCTGGAAGTTGCAAACCGTTAATACCCAACCTGCCGTCTCTTGTCTCTGCTGGTCCATCTGCCTGGAAAGCCATCTCCTGCTTCTTCGCATGGCTGGCCCTTATTTGCTCTTTGGGACTCAGTTTACCATCACCTCTGCTGGATTCTTTCCCTGCCCTATGGGCTCCGTTGGTCCTTCTCTGGGCTTCACAGTCCCCTGTGTTCATCTCTAGCATGACACTTGTCACACTGCATTGTAATTGCCTGGTTATTCTGTCTTCCCTTGTGAGACTAGAAACCACCTGCTGGTAAGAACGCTTTATTTCCTCTCTCTCCCCTCTGCCTAGCACTGTTTTTGGCACACATCAGCAGCTCCATAGATGCCTGGGCCTGGAGAAAGGCCCTACACCGAGGTGAACAAGTCAGAGAAATCAATGCCTTCACTGCATTCTTCCAAGAGTACAATTAAACTCCAAGATCCTTAAGTGCTATGATCTCTGATGATTATACTGTTGGTGGCAGGTTTTTTTCCCCTCCCATCATTTTCTTTTTTTTTCCACAAAGCACTAACAGATGGGCTGTGCACACTTTTCTGGAGAGAGCTATTAGCATGTCTCTCTGGCTTCATGCCATCTGCTCCAGACCAAAGTATAACATTCAAAAGGAAAAGAAGGTAGCACAGGGTAATTGGGTGTCATGTTTGAGAGCTTGCAGGTCTCACTCCCTGTGCCTAGGAGGTCCCTGCAGCCCGGGCTCTCGCTAGCCTGTGAGCGAAGACTCTGACCACACGGCCTGTGCGTGCCTGAAGGGGCACCTCAGTGGCAGGACTGCGGTTGCACTGGACATGGGGAGCTGTCTGGTGGCTGCCACTGCAGCCACTTAACAGCCTATTAACTGTTTGCTATTAATGTTCGACAGCAGAGGGAGGAGGTGCCGAGGAGCATCTGTTTGTGCCATGGAGTTCAGATCAATCACACATCTCCTGGCTGTGAGGTGAAAGGGAACACCTGAGTTGCTGCCTTGCAGTTAGATTTTTTTTTTCAAAAAAATGATGAAAACTGTCATTTATAACCAGATGCTGGCACCTGGGGATAGCCCTCTTATTTGAAAAAAAGAAAACAAAAAACAGAAGAAAAACAGTGAAAACTAAAGGACACCTCCAACAAGTATATAAAACTTCTATGGTACCTCTTGTCCACATCATCTCTCGTTTGATTGATTGATTCATTCAAAAATATCCCTACTAGGTGCCAATCACTGTTTCAGCCTCTGGAGCTGCAGCAAAGAACAAAAGAATTAAAAAAATAATCCTTGCCCTCGTGGAGCTGACATTTTTGTGAAGCTGATGCTTGCAGCAAGCGGCCGGGGGAGCCGTGACTGCTCTCTTTAATGTGTGTGTGAGAACTTGCGGCTCCATGAGGGGAAGATTTGTCACAGCCACACAGTGTATGAATAGCACATCCAGGCTACTGATGAACTGTGTAGCTAACATTTGTTGAGTGCTTACTTATGTAAACACTGCCAGGTACAGTTACAAATGTCTTACTGTATGGATTTATTCATGCAATCCTCAGCACAGCTCTACCAGGTAGAATTATGATCATTCCCATTTTACAGGCAAGTTCCCTGAGGCTCAGAAGAGATTTGGCTGAATATTATGCAGCTGGTTGGTGGCAGATCCTGTATTTATACGTAGTACGTTCTCCAGGCCACCCAGCCTACCTCTGCCATGAGCAGCCAAGAGACAGAAGACCTGAGCTTTATTATATGCATTTTAAAAAAATGGAAAGTAAAGGAAAAAATATAGGTAGGACAGATTTTCTTCTACTTTAGAAATCAGAATAATAATATAATAATAATAGCAGCATTTTCCACAAGTATCTATGATGTGCCAGCATTTTTCAAGGCACTTAACTTTATTTTCTCATTTAATTCTCATGATATTGTTGCAAGGCAAGTATTATTTTCTACCCAGTTATAAAGATGAAGAAACTCTGGCTCTGACAGGTTAAGTAATTTGCCCAGGAGTCTAAAGCTTATAGATACATGGCTGAACCAGGATTCAAACTCAGCCCATGAGATTCCAAAGCTCCCAGCAGGCAGCCCACCCATCATACTGCACATCTCGGTGTATTTCCTTGTCTTTCTCTCTCACTGGCTGGACAATTAGTGACACAGAGATTCAACGGCCGCAGAGATTTTTAAGACCGGTTAAAGGAGGAAAAGGGCACACAGTTTAACACCAACTGAAGCCTACTTTTGTTATCTTTGGTAGAGTAAGAAAACAAAACTATGCTAATGGAAATTAATTTTAGACTCACATTCTGAAATTTGAAATCTTGGAGGTAATCTATGCATTTTTTCTTTTACCAGCTGAAGAAAGCAAATCTGGATTTGTGGAAGTGGCTTGTCTACCATTTGTAAGGGGGCTGCTTAAGCGGCAGGACCAAAACCCAGGTCTTTCAAGCCCCTAATCTGGCACAGGCTTGGAAGAAAGCCCAGAGCAGTGCTGCGCCTGGCCCGGGCAGGTCCTCAGGGTGCTCTGAATGAACTGTTAGGGCTGCGAGAGATGCGAAATTGCAGCTAGTACCATCTCTGGTTTACAGAGAAGGGGTGGAGACGAGGGCCCAGTCATTCCTCAGCCCGAAAAACCCTGAACTCTGACGTCTGCTGTGACTTCCTGGCCCTCCCTCCAGTCTGATGCTCCTCACCTGGCCAGAGCCTCTCTCCTGACCACAGCCCGCACTGGCCCCTGGCCCCTGCCTGCCCTCTGGCGCTCCACACCCTGCTCTGCTCTGCATTTCCCTTTGCCCACGCCACTTACCGCTTCCTAACATACTGCACAAGTTACTTAATTTCAGGTTACTTCCTGTCTCCCTGATAGACGGTAAGATCTGTCTGCTGCATTCAGTGACACACCTCAAGCACCTAGAACAGGACCTGGCACATAGTAGGCACCCAGTGAACACTGTGGAATGAACATGTCTGCAAACTAGTAAGTGTGGGTCTCAAGTTCCCATCATCTCTACAGATAAAACTGTGGGGACAAAGCATGGGTATTGTGAACAGACTGAAAAAGCATAGGAGAGTGGTGAATTTCTGATGGAAAACTGTTATTCTTGCTTAACATGACATATTCTATCACGCTATTCCCAAGGAGATTTTAATATTTATTTTAGGTAAAGAAAACTAGTCATGGCCACTATCCTATCTTAGGGGCAGGTAAAACAGATTAGACTGGGAATCTTAGCAATTGAATACATTTCTAGACTATCTGCAGAGTATAAACTGTAGGTTAGATCAGCGGTCCTCAATCTTTTCACACAAGGGACCAGTTTCGTGGAAGACAATTTTTCCATGGACTGGGAGTTGGGGAGTGGGGAGTCAGGGGTGGGGGAGGGCCTGGTGTGGAGCTCAGGCAGTGATGCGCAGCTGGTTTCCTGACAGGTCACAGACTGTACCTGGCCACGGCCTGGGGACTGAGGACCACATAGTTAGAACCAGTGGCTACCAATGTTTGTTGCTTCTAGAAGTTCATAATGATCCCTTGGTTCATGAGGAATAACTGTAACTATTTTAGAACAAGGTATGAATTTTTAATTTATTTTGAATAAAAAGGAAGATTTATATTTGGTGGCAAGAATTTGCTTCTAACACTATGCAATTAGAAGTAATTATTTATAGAAAAAGTGCAGGAAGATTTGTATTGTAAAATATTCAAACTCCATTTGCCATTTATGAGTATCAAGTTGAGAAAGATAAAGCCACAGATTTCAAATCAGTAGTTAAAGGAAAATACAAAACTCTTTAAGGCTCCCATGTATCTGAAAAACAAAACAGATACCACCTTTGGCTCTTTCCAAGTAGAACAGCCTGGCTATACAGAGTGCCCAATGCCATGGGAACAAGGTAAGATGCCTGGGACCCACCCATTTGTAATTCATCTGCAATACCGTCACTGTATACATTTTGTCTGTGTTGTAAAAGTAGGATTTACATTTTAAAGAATATCTGAAACACAGAACAAACACTTCCAAATCACTAAGAGTCCCATCATCCTCCCAATTCACTGTTAGCAGCTTGCTCTCGTCCCACAGGGCTTTCCCCCTTCGTCTGGGAACCTCCTCTTCCTCAAGTCGGCACCAAACGAGGCAGATCCCTTGTATCCATCAGGTCTCAAGAGGTCTGTGGAGAGCTGACTCCGTCTCCTCCCCTGCTCATCACTTTCTCTCCTCCTGGCTGAGGTGGACGGGAGGAAACGGAGCTGCGTGGCTATTGTTGGCCCTGCTCCCAAAAGCCACACCCCTGAGTAACCTGGAATCTCGAACTCTCCAGGTGAAAGACACCACTGAATTCCAGCCAGCAGCAGCCCAGAGCTTTGGACCCTACCACCCCTACCCTTCCAGATGGCAGCTTCTCAATGTCACCTGAAGAGTTGCAGGAGGGAATGGTGGCTCCACAGGTGTTCTGGCATAATTTGGCAGCTGGGTCAGTAAACTCTTTCTCTCCTGATGCGTGGAGCAGAAGGAAGGGAAGCTGGTGGCAGAGGGCTTACCTGAGGGTACAGCAGCAGTGCCGAAAGGTACAGAGCCAAACACGTCTGCACTCGCCGGAAGTGTCTGAGATGAAGACGGGATAAAGGCATCACCTGGAGTTGCAGGAGTCTGCCAGACAGAGAGAGGCAGAGGACACATGAGACCTGGTTCTACAGTCATCAAGGACATGAGGCATCAGGCACCGGAATTAAGCAAGGAGGGGCCGTAGAAGTGGGCCACGGTCCAGGCCACTTATGTGGTGTGCAGACTATGGGCTCATTACATAGACTTTCTCTGTAACATGGGGGAAATGATACCTCTAGAGCTGCTGTGAAGATTAAATTAAATCATGCATTTAAATGATTATTTTATATTGCTTAAATTATTTAGCACCACGCATAGGCATATAGTAGATGCTCAGCAAACAATGGCCTATGTCATAAAGATTTAGTCTGAGCCCCTACCCCGTGGAGGGTTGTTTTTAGGCTATCAAATTTTCCGCAATATCTGGCTGTCGCTCATTAGAAGTGGTCAATTCAAACTGAAATGCACCCACTCAAGACCTACTGTGTGCCCAGCTCAGGGCCTGCCACTTGATACGTAATCGATAAAGAGCTGTTGACTAAATGAGTAAATGAAGCTTAGCAAGTAGAGCACTAATCCTTTTAGCCTGGTGCCTCCCAGAATTTTGTCCAAATCTTCATTTGCAAAAAGATATAAATACTTTCAAGAGGACAACAAAAAACAATGCCTGCACAGCTGAAAACTCCACGGTGCCTGGCCCATGCTAGAATCCCAAAAGGTCTGTGCACGAATGGGAAGGTAAGGTGGGCGTCCTGTATGCATCTTCTGTTTAATGTCCATACCCGTGTGCAGCAGGCTTTAGCCTACAGAGTACAAGTCTATTCAGTGCCATTATATCGTTTTTTTTCCTCCTTGGAATAGGCTGGGGCAAGCAATTAATCCTGAAACCATGGCAATTAGACAAGGCCATTTTTAGACTAGCAGCTTGCGGGACGAATGGCATTGTTCTGAGGATTATTAAATACCCATTTGGACTGTGCTGGGGTTCAGGGCCAGAAACACAGCCATGAGCTGCTGTGTTAAGCACTTTTAAACACAGTCAGCGCTATTCTGTTTTGCCCTCTGTGACCCTCAGTGAGTCACGTGTCCTCTCTGGGACTCAGTTTGCTCATCTGTAAAATGAAGGGGATAAGGTTAGAAGATCTCTTCAGCCCTTTCTAGCTGCACAGCCCTGCAGTTCTGCAATTGTGAGTTCCCAGGATAAAGCTGTTATCCCCAGGGTAGAGGAGAGAATGAGAATTACTAGGACGGTTCGGCTTCCCTGGGGACAGAAGCTGCGGCCCCCTCCCTCAAGGCTGCTCTGAACATCAGGTGTTGGGAGCAGGGCAGCTCTGCCTAGATCCCCGCGGCAGCTGTGGGCAGCAGGGTCTCATGCCATCTGTCCTCAGTGGTGAGGTCACAGCCTTTTCTCTGTGAGGCGCATCTTGCCAATGAACCGTAGCCCCATGCTGTGGTTTGCACAACTGTGCAGTGCCCAGAGTAGCTGTCCCCTCCCAGATGCTTCAGCTGGTACAGCTGCCGCTGACTGCACTCTGCCCATCTCCAGGAGCAGGGAGGGAGGCACGGAGGGGCCATCTCGGTACTTTTCTCTGTAGTGGCTTCAGGGTTGCTTTGGGATGCGTCCAGGACCGGGATTCTATTTTGCTTTGGTTTTAATTGTTTTCTTCATTTCATTTTCAGATTAGGGCTCCCTGCAATCTCTGCCCTCTCACAAGCCTTGACCGAGATACCTTGGCCGAAGCTGTGGCTGGGAATCCAAAGCGTCTAGAGAAGCTCAGCGAGGCCCCGGTCACAGTCTGCAAAGCTAAAGGCAGGTTGGAAGGGAGGGAGGATGCAAAACGGGGAACAGAGAGAGGAAGCAAAGAAGGAGAGAGGGAAGGGCAGAGGGGGCGCAGGGGAAGATGCTTCCTTTCCTGTGCTGATCACCTACGCTGTGCCGGGCTCGGGGTAGGTATTGACAAATGCCTCAGCGTGTGTGCTGTCCCGTTGAGTTTCTTCCCCATCTTCCCAACCAGGCCATGTGAGCTCTATGTAGGCAGGAGCCACATGTCATCCAAGTCTCTTCTCAGAGCCCAGTAGGACAGCAAGCACCTGGGCAGGGTCCTGCAATTGCTGACTGCATGATCTCGTTTATTTCTCATACCAGAGGCACATATCATAATTCCTTTTTTTATACTAGTAGAGAACATCAAAGGTCAGAATTCCTAGTTAGCTCCCCCAAGTCACACAGCTTAAAAGAGCCAGAGTTGAAATCCACCAGCAGGCCTCTTCCACCCAAAGCCCATCCTCTGGCCACGTACGGGATGAGGTCAGAAAGGGGAGGGTAACAGGGATCAGAGGGTGGTGCATACTTACGGGGGGAGAGGTTATATCAGGGGGGGTGGACATGTCCCCAAAAAGTTCTAATTGGGTCACAGCCTGAAAAGACAAAAAGACAACCACATAACCACAAAGAAAGCTAATGTCGCTGGGCACTGCTTTAAAAACAGTCTGATATGGGGACAAGCATTTATCTTTTTCATCATGACTAACAAACCACACACTGGGTTGGTCATTACTGTACCTCATGATCCCAAATGCAGCATCTTGAATGCAGCCAGAATCAATTGTTGCTCCATTGTGTCTGGCTGTTTATCCAGGCTTGGTTTAGCTACCTCCCATAAGCAATGATAATACCGCTCCAGACTTATTTACCATCAGATGCCACCACTGTCTCTCTCCTCCAGGAGGAAAGGCAGGAAGGCAGTCCCATCACCGGTTTTTCTCGCATGGGCGTATCCACACATACAAGACGCCTTCCATGTGTAAGTACAGCAAGCCACGACTTCACGGTCACTGCTCAGGCAGGGCTCCCAATAACACCAACCCTGAGAGGCAGGGATCACCACCCCCAACTCTGCAGATGAATAAACTGAGTTTCATAAAGGCGACCTCAAGGTCACCCAGCCAGGGATTTGAATTTTCTTAATATAGAGAATGCAGTCACATGGCAGTCTCTAAGGAGTCCATCCTTAGGATAAAAAATGTAATTGGAGGAAAAGAAAACATTTCATTTAATACCAGAAAGGGCATCAAAAACAGCCCAGTGTATACACTATTAATCACTCCTAGAACTCCATCACGGCAGACACTACATCCTCTCTCTGCCCATCCATCATACAGGAGTGTCTGAGCAAGACCAGTCACAGCAGCTAGAGAAACCCTTTAAGATACACTTAGAAATTAATCTGCATACACTGCCAGCTCCGGAGACTGCAGGGAGCCTATGGCCTGACTCAGTTACGAAAAGTATGCAATCGCATGCTTTGTGCAAACCTGCCCACGGGGGAAAAGCACTTTTCCCTCATCTTCAGATCTTAAGTGATAGCTTTGAATTGGAGAAACCTAAAAACACCATTTAACAGGAGGGACAGGGAGAGTCCAAGTGCCCTACCATGCAGGCCCCCTGCACTCAAACTCAGCTCTAACCAGGTTGTGGCTGGACCTCTAGGAATCACACGATGAAAGGAATGTTCTTTGCTACTGACAACTGAGTGAGCTTTGGGCTCTGGGAAGGTCCCACACCTGGGGATATATCTGGTTTTTACCACTTCCAATATCTGTAACTCCTCAGAGCTGCAGTTCCCTCACCTGGACAGTGGAGATGATAATATCTCCTCTGCAGATTTACTGACGATATTAACAGCAGGACTTTCTCTGAAGTTTGGTGAAGCCTGGTTAAAAAGGCACGAAAGCCTCTTTTTGCTGAATGGAAAGTAGCAGCTCTTCCTTCCCAATGAACTTCTGTACAGAATAATCATGCCCGGCACACAGTAAGGCCCTGTAAGTATTAATTTCCTTCCCAACTACATGGTATTTTTTCCATAAACACTGAAGAACTGTTAGGTGCTGGGCACTGTTCTATGCGTTGGGAACATCATAATGAGAAATGCCAAGACCCAGCCTGCAGGGACTTTACGGTCTGGTGGGTTTGACAGTCCAATCCACAGATGCGGATAATTTTAAGGTAATGTGTCAGGAATATCAACAGAGGTCTCTCTGGGGTGCTGTGGGAGCACCTGGCAGGGGACCTAGTGGAAGTTTAGTGAAGCTCTTCTAAAGGATATGGCCAGATCTGAATCCTGAAGGGGAGGGGGAGGTAGTCCGGTCACAAGAAAGAGGAGGGCAACGTGGCAGATGAAACTGCATGAGCGCAAAGGCCAGCGGTGTGGAACGGCGTGGACAGGCGGGAACGGAAGCAGTGGTGTTACCGACGCAAAGGGAGGATGGAGGAGGCTGCCGGGGTGGAGGGGCAAGGGTGTGGTGGGATTTGTGTGCGTTTCACAGTCTTTTCCACCAACTCTTAACTAACTTGATTCTCTCTCTTAGGACAACAGTCCAGCAGCCCACGGGACGAGGCGGCCAGCACGCAGGTGCTCTCCCAAATCTGGCTGCACTGGAAATGCTTCTCTTTGGTGAGGCATCTTTAGCATGCTAGCAATATTTCATGTTATTTGGTGAAACTATGCCAGTCCTTTAGACTCTCTCCAAAATTCATAAAAGGAATAAGTCTATTTAATCAATGCAAACGAAGCTTCGGGGCTTTTCCGGATTGGAACCAGACGCTTTTTAAATGGCCCACAACCGTTTTCAGTGTTAGGAAAATATTAAAATGAAGTTAATAATTAAGTCGTACAATTTACATTTCAAATGTGTTGAACTCATGGCATGCTTTTACTAACATCATAAATATAATTTATTGGCTAATTTTCTCCTTAAGCACAACTTTTAAAATAACCTTCATTCTTGAGATATAGACTTTCCTTTTGCCAGATGATTTTCACTCAAGGATTAGACAAGAAAAACAAGCAGAGGCATAAAACATAGATTGTTATTTCATTCCATTGGACTTGCTGTTTAAATAGAACCTTGAGTTAATTAAGTTTTATAGAAAAAGAGGATTCTTGGGCCATAAAATTAAAAATAATACTAATAACCGTGCGTGATTGAGAGTCTGGAATAGTATCTATGTTCACAGGCCTCTTCCCCATGTTAACCCCAGCTCTTTTATTTGTAACCTAATAAACCATGTTCCATCTGATAATATTGTCCTAATAAATCATTTTAAGGGCCCCAAGAGAATAAAACTAACAGTTCACATTTGCAAAACACTTTATAGTTTGCAACACATTTTCAAATAGCTTATCATCGCGCATGATGCTCATCGAGCCCCACGGAGTTGGCAGCACAGGCATTGCTCTCAGTCTCCACGTTTCACAGGTGAGCTGAGGCTGAGGTTAAGTGACTTGCCTATGATCAGTCAGCTAAAAGCAGCGAGGATGGACTTGACCCACATACCCACCAACATCTTGTTTATCTATCCGTCACTTTACCAAATCCTTGTTAACCTTGCTAAATGGTGGAATTCTAGCTCTACAATATTCTCTGACCAGCAGCCAGGGTTCCTAAGAGGTCTACCATGACTTGAAGTCATCTGGAATGTCAGCTCGAGATGCCTACTCACCGCAGAGAAAGGCCATTCCATCACTGCATTTCAAACGTCTTCAGGTAGAGAGAGGTGGAACTGGAGATGCCACATTTTGCCCCTTCTTTAGGCCCCTGGGCATTTTTAGGGGTAAGAAGAGTGACACTGGAAGCTGCCAAGGCCAGTGATGGAGATAAGAAGTAGCTTAGATATTCAGAGGGTAGCCCCTCAGTAACTCCGTCAGGCCTGTCCCATCCCTAGTCATTCTTTGATGTGAACAAGTGATGGTTTCCCAGTAATATCTGGTTCAACATTAGTCCCCTGGTCATTCTTTCAACTACATTGCTGCAACTAGACCCCCAGGACTTTCCTAGACAGAGAGATTCTGAAGGTGCCACCGTGCATCAGCTACTGTGTCAAGAGCAGAGGATACAGAGACGAGTGAGGCACACTCCTGTTCCTATTGTCACGAGCTGGCTATTTTATGGAAAGACAGACCTACAGACACCATTCAATGCAGTATTACGGAGGAGAGAAGCACAGGGGGTTATGAAAGAAGAGGCCACCTCAGGGCCTTTGCACATGCTCCTTCTCCTACCTAGGACACTTGTTCCTTCCCCCACTACCATTCCCAGCATCCTTCAGGACACAAAGTAGAAGACTTTTTTGTTTGTTTTTTCCTTCTGGGAAGTGTTTCCTAACTCAATTCGTCCCCTATCCCATTTCCCATGATATTCCCAGATCAGTGGTTCTCAACCTTGGATGCATACTAAAATCACACAGGGAAAAATTACTGGTGCCTTGTTCTTACTCCTAAAAATTCTGAATTAATTGGTGTTAGGTATAGACCAGTCACTGGAACTTGGAAAGCTCTCCTAGTGATTCTAATTTGCTGCAGAGGTTGAGGACCCTTGACCTTGAGGCTTCCCAGCACCCCATATTCAGGGGTGATGATAGTCATTGGCCTGTGCATCCATCAATTTGAACAAATGCGGGCTGCAACCAGCACATTCATACCAGGGTACGCTGACTGAATAGCAGTCTTGTCTGTTTTATTATTCTCAGTGGTGTACTTGGCACATCCTGTTTATGCACCTGAATTCCTACTATCTCTTACTATACCGCACTATGCTAGGCTAGGCGAGGCAATCCTGCTGCATCTTATCCCGTGTAAGGTTGCACTACGTTATTACTACGAGCTTCCTCAGGGTGGGGGCTGCGTCTTTACCGCATCTCTAGCATCTGTCAGAATGCCTGGGACATGTCAGAGGCCTGGAAAATATTTGTGAAATGAAAAGACAGGGAGTCACCTCTTCTCCAACCAGACTCTCATCCACCCACACACACGTACGCACGCACACACTCACAATCTGACCTCACGGCAGGGCCACCGACAGTCCTGCTGGCAATATCAGAATAGGCACCGGCTGGAGCAGAGCAGAGGTTCGCCGTTCATGCGAGCGGCATGAGGAGAGTATGGAAGGCATGAGAGTGAGCAGAACAACCTTGTTTCACAAGAACCTCAAGGCCTTACCTTGGTTGCCTCAAAAATCTCACCAAAGTCCACGGGCAGGTTTCTGTTCTGTAACCACAAGGCATGACGGATGAGCATGAAACGAATGATGGGACAGTGACATGGAACCGTTAACCAGACAGAGCCCTCTCACTCTTACCGGGGTGGCCGCGGCAAAGCGTTCCTCAAAATCCTCAAACGAAGGGCCATTCTGAAACGGGATGATGGATGAGGATGAGGTGAATGACACACACATGACATGGATTTATGAGTTTAAGGACGACGGTATCTACGATTCACACTCCCACGGTCTCGGTTGCCTGTGAAAACCCTGGAACATGTTTCCAGCATAAGCAGATGATAAAACACGGATCCGATTAGGAAATTCAGCTGTGGTGACTTTGTAAGTTTAATGCCCTTCTTCCTGCAATTACAGACATTAACCTGCAGTTACAGACATCGGCAGGGGCTGTAGATAAGAGCATGATGTGTACACTTGAGATTTTTCTTCTAGAAGGGAAAATTTGTTATCATATGTTTTAGCCAGACTCAACTCTCTGGAGTAGCCCGGCACAGCTAGTTCTGCACGTGCCTTTGTTCGGGTCGTCCTCCCTGCTTGAAATGCTCATCTTCTCACCTCTGCAAGCGCAATGCTCACCAGACTCCTCAAACTCAGCTGAAAAAGCCACCTCCTCCATGAAGTGTTCCTCGATCCTCTGAGCTGAAAATCACCCCCTGGAATTTCTGGGACCGTGCAGCCTTCGTTACTGAGTCCCCGGCAGCTCACAGACGAGCTGGCTCATAGCAGTGCTCACAAAAACATGAACGAATGCCTGCTTTCAAAGTAGCTGGCAGTGGGCCACATCTGTTTGGTAAACTTTCCATTTTATGGTTTGTATTACGTATTGTAGGTAGTATGTATCTATATCTAATGTATGCGTATATTTTAACGACCATGTTTTGGTCTGTATGTACAAGCTAATTTGGATGATTTCCAAGTAGTTTAACATTAATATAAATCTGCTAAAATGGACATTAAAATGGAGTCATTATGCATGAACAGGAATGATTGCATCATTTCCTAATTTGGAGGACAGCTTGGTGTTGGCAAAGCAGGAGTGGAGAAACTATCACCCATAGCCTCATAATACTGCTCATTTGCCAGAAATCACTTTCACCCGATCTGTAGAAAATGTGACTATTACGTCCCTTATCCCTAGTTACAGGACGCAGAGCAGAGCAAGAGAACCAATGTGTCCCCATCCACTACGGCAGGGCTTTCAGGCCAACCACCAACCACCTGTTTCCACGAGGCACTGGCTCACCGTGACTCAACTGCGGCTGCAAAAAGAGCAAAAACTGCTGCATCAAATAACCACATAAATTATTGCTATTATTATCATTTGGCCAGAGGTGGGGAGAGGTGGAGAGACAGTATTCGTCTTAGTGATCCTGTAATGTATGGCGTGGCCTAAAAGGTTAAGGTTATATCGCTACATCCTTTATAAATTCACACACTCCTAGGGATTTATGGCAGAGCCTCTACCAACTAGCTCAGGGTCATAACTTTTAATAAAAACATTTTTTAGTGTCCAAAATCTCATTACATCTGTCCAATATAAAAAAGCAAATGGCTTCAGAGCATGATGGATGGATTAAATAAATTTGAAAAACAGCCCGTGGTAGAATCTCATAAAAACCCCACCATGTCCCATATAATGAAAATGTGGGAGGATAACCAGTGTCAGCGTGAGCCTGTTGTCACCTTCCTGGTGACAGAAGAGGTGGCCTTTGGTGCAGTGCGGAGCTGAGGTGTGATGAGGTGATTTCTGTAAATTCAGATGAAGCTTGGTCTGCACGGGTGAAAAAATGTATCTCTTTGGAGTCACACAGGGATGGACCGAGTTCTGGCCACACCAGGCTGTGGATGTGCTGACCATGTGACCCTAGACACATTGATTAGCCTCAGTTTTCTCATCTGTAAAGTGGGGTTGGTAATGATGGCATCATGTCAGGTTTATAGAGAAGATAAACTGAGATGTGAGTGCAAAGTCTTGTTTGATGTTTAGCATATAGCAGATGCTCAAGAAATAGTAGCTACTATTAGTATCTTCTCATCCTATTTTTGGCTCATTGTAGCAGTGCACATGCACACACTTTTTAATGTTAGGAAACTTTTATAACATGATATTGGAGATAGAAAGAAGATGAAGAAACAAAAATCTTGCCAGAGACTCCTCTTTAGAAACCACCTCTCTCCACGTAAGCCAGAGCCTGTGCAAAGGGACAACTAGCACTTCCTAGACTTCCTAGCCTTGCTCCTGAACCCCTCAATCCATTCTTGATTCCATCTTCTTCCTTTCACCTGGGTCCTGGCTGCAGTCTTGCCTGGTCATCTTTTGCCATATCTTTGGACCTGGTACTGTGGTTCCCTTACTGTGCTGGCCCTGGCTGGGTCATTGCTCAGAGCTCCTTCCTCCTATCTGGGACAATCTTTGGTGGCACCCAGTGTACTTCCTCCAGCCAGAGGAGAGACCCTTTTAGCCGATGAGTACACGTTTCCCCAGTGGAGTCTTGGGTGGGCCCTGATGAACCACTCCCTAGTCTTTCCACATCCCCAACTTTTGCTTTACCCACAATTACCACTAGAGTTTTAATTCATTTATCTTAAAGTCTTTTTGTTTTGCTTCTTACAGCTATATTCTTTCATACTGCATGTATGCAGCTTTGTGTTCTGCCTTTAAAAACTGAACATGATGTCCATTTCACTCACAACTTAAGTTTCCAGTACAAAAATTTAAAGAAGATATTTTCTTGCATTGTTTCAATACAGTTAGAGCCTGAATCTTCATTAAGACATTGAAATAAAGTTCCCACAGGGAGATTATCTTCCCCAAATCTCTTTTTGGAGCAGTGTGGACACTATCGTTCCACAGCTGAGTAAGGTAACTAGTAAGAACCAGATTCATGTGACTCTTGCAGCCAAAAATGACAGTGGACGAGAAGGGACTTGGGGTGAAAATAAGGATGAAACTTATTTGTGGCTGCCAAATCAGAAACCTCCTGGGGTTCTCACCTCTGGCTGCACAAAGTAATCCTTTGGGGGAGCTTTTACAAAACCACTGCTGCCAGCGCCACACCATCAGACGTTTGGCTTCGGTTGGTCCAGGGTGGAGCCCTGGCACTAGGAGGTTTTAGAAGCTCCCCGGACGATGCTAATGTGCAGAGAGGTTTGCAATTACCGTGCCGGGGAATAAAGTCTCAGCAGGAATAATTAGTGAAAGTCTTCCTGGGAAAACTGAAGCCATCTTGTCTGATTACGTAGCTGACTGATTTCTGTGACAAACATTCATGAGTGCTTTCCACACGCCATGTCCCGGCTGGGCGCTGGAGACACTGCGATGAATAACACCTGGTCTTTGCTCTCACCCGCTCAGAGCAGGGTCATGGTGTATAATCGTCATAGCTTGTGGGTGGACAGGAGTGGGACTGGGACCCCCGCAAGGCATCTAGATCTAAACTCAGAACTCAGACCAAGCCTGCAAAAGAATGAATTATCCATTTAGAAAGTTCAGGAGAAATGGATTAACTTAAATGATTAGTAACTGTGCTAAGGTGGGTGCTGTGAAGGACACCGAGTGAGTCCGGGCATCTGAATAATACACCTTACCTTTTCCTAGTGAATGCTTTAACAAGGGAGACATATGCTAATGAGGAATAATCCCCTCTGGGGTGCCTAGGAGTTTATGTCCTCTATCACCCTTTGCCAAGAGTATACAGCGACTTTCCTACTTCTCAGTAGAGAGAGATGGGAAAACTCCATTTGGCAATTGAAGAACAAGGGTTGGTGATTTGAGATGGGGAATAGAGGCTATAATGTTAACAAATGATCTCTAGAGCAGCCCTGTCCAATAGAACTTTCCAGGATGATGTAAAGTTCTGTATCTGTGCTGCCCACTATAGGAGTCATTAGTCACATGTGCTACCTAGCACTTCAAATATGGCTACTCTTCCAGCACAGGTGTAAAAAAGTGGCTAGTGTGTGATGGAGGAGCTGAATTTTAAATTTTATTTAGTTTTAATTAATTTCAATTTAAATAGCCATGTGTGCCCAGTGACGACTGTATTGTACAACATGACTTTAGGTAAAATATATTGAAAAATAAACAAATTTCTGGTCTACTGGGTGCTTTCTAAATACTGGACATATTCCTTCCTTCTATATTCTCCTCTGTTCTTTTAAAAAATATCCTATATTTGCATTAAATGTAGGGCTGGAAAATTGCTATGGGAGAACTGAATTCTTTGCTTTGTCTAGACAATACCATGAAGTCAAATTTAGTTTGCAAAACCAGTAGCCTTCTTCTGCATATAAAAGGTTTTTTCATTGCTTGGGCCAGATAGCCGTGGGTTTTTTTAAAAAAGAAGTTAAAATTCATGTTTCAAGGGGAAATCTATGAAGCATCATCTTCACTCAAACAAAGTAGAATCCTATTAATGCCAAAATGTGCCAGGCCTATGGAGATTTGGGGATCTATGATCTTGCTGGACTTAATGCCTTGATCTAATAGAGGAATTGGTACTGCTTTGAGATTTTGTCTCTGTAACGATTGAAAAGCTTCCTCTAATTACTCAAATTTGAGCTTCATTTTAGCAGTTAATAGCCCTCGTTACCCTAGCTTCCAATTCAGGGGGTCCCAAAGGTTGTCCAGAAGGTTGGAGGGTGGAGGGAAATGCTTAACTCTTAATAATGAAAATTACATCTTTCCTTGAAGTGCCCACAAACGTAATATATCTACAAATCCTTGGACAACAAAATATTTATATTTGGCTTCCGAAAAATTAAGATGGCCTTTGAAACAGCCTTTCTTAATGTGCAAGGGGAAAGTCAGGATGGAAAATGCTACTGTAAGGAACTTGCTGGCACCTTACCCAGGTATTGCAAAAAAGGCAGAACCCAGTAGACAAAGTTCAAGGTGCTAAGCTGACCTAAATGGGCTCATGTGAGTGAACAGGGCATCACTGTGGCTAAAATCTCTCTCTCTGAATTCTTGACCTTCCCAACTTTCATTTCATGTCAAGAAAACCAATTTGCTTGCATTTGAAAACACTAGATACTTTAAAAGTGAGAAATGTGATGGTTTTAGGAGAGGCAAGGTGGGAGAGTGGAAAGAGAGATGGTGTTTTCACGTCCAGATTTCCAAAACACACCCAATATTTTCTTAAAAATATACATGAAGATGGGATTGGTGGCACTATTTGCAGCAGAGGATGATCACGTGATAAGATACTAATAGCCAAATAAGTTTGGTCTCAGTAACACTGGCAAAGGGAAAGCGATGCTCACTGTGACGGCTGAGAAATGACGATGCTAGTGTTTGGGAAGACGGTGGCAGTGATAGCGATGTCTAAGACTGGTAATCAGTCATTCGTGCCCTCCACATCTATTTATGAAGCATCTGTGATTTACTAAGCATCTGTGGACACAGTCTTGTCCTTCTATCACGTGAGGGAGACAGAAAAGAAAGCAGGCAATTATCCTACAGTTGGTGTTATCAATGAGACAATTCACGTGCGGCCCTTAGTATATAGTGCCTGGCTCAGGGTAATGACGTGACTCATGTTAGCAGTTACTAGTACTGTGGTCCTTAGATTAAACACAGAGTACCCAACCCAGTCTTGTGTGTCTGGGGAAGCTGGGAGCAGCAGGTATTTTGAGACGGTGGCAGTGGTGGCAGGGGATCAGGTAGGGGCAATGCTATCGTCATAGGACAGCGGGCAGTGATCACGAAAAGAGAATGATGACACAGCTCTTTCTGCAGTGATAGCCAAGATGCAGCCAGCGATGGGAATTGAGGAGAAACACTGAAAACACCATCACAGCCCCAGAGCTCTCTAGGAACACCAGGAATGACGATTTACACTCACAGAAGCACTTGATCCTAATCCATGAGCTTATCCCAAAGATGTGACACTTGACAAGGAGGATTTTAGGACCTGGTGGCCCCTTCCTTGCTTTAGCTCCTTTGTCAGCGGAAGGGGCAGGCTGCGAGATGGCTTTGCTACTTTAATGGCTTTTGATGGAACAAACAGATCGGCACAGGTATAAATGTACACAGAAAGCTAGAAACCAAAGGGGAATGATTTCCCCAAGCTTGCAATTATTTGTATTTAATGATCTCTTCCTTTCTGTCTTCCTTTTAAAAGTCTATTATTCTAGTTCCACATTAGCAAAAACTCAAGAATTTTTCAAAAACTCCTAACAAGATTTGGCATCAGTTCAGTACTCTGAAAAGGGAGTGAATTAGAATTACAGTAATGTGAAATTGGCTCCTGTCAGCAGGATGACAAGATCTTAACACGCTTTTGGGGAGGAGGGCAGGGGAACTTCTCAGAGAGTCAGTCATCTCTCTTTGCTGGTGTGCCTCTCTTGGAGAGGCTACCACTGCGGGCCAGATGGCATCCAAACGGTAACAAGAAATATTGGACAGAGTTGAAATCAAGCAAGAGTAGCAGAGACTCAGGCTGAATGTGGAGCAAATCAGAGGAAATCACAAATGCAGAGATGTCACAGCAAAGGAAAAAATAGTTAGGAGGGCTTTGCCTGCTGCTCTGACAGCCGTTCCGTGCAAAATGTTTTTGCTTTTCTTCTCCAGAGGAATGCAGATTTTACATACTTAGCGATTCATTTCCTTATTTACTTCTTCGTTCCTGGATTTGATTCTCAAGGCATTAATTTAATGATTAACAAACTTTCCCTGAATGCCCACTATGCAAAGGCGTTGTGCCGATACTGTGAGGACTCAGACGCTGTCCCTTCCCTGAGTTGTAACAGTCCAGTTAGGGAGAACTGGGGAACACTAATTCAAGTCGGGAGGTGAGGAGCTGCACAACACGGGAGCCACGCTGAGCGTCTTCACAGAGCATGCACGTTTTCACCATGCAGGGCCACTCACAGGACTAAAACCAACGCCACTGTGAACAACCAAAACAAGAATTCTGTTTTTATGTGAATGGAATTTAACCAGTTTACCCATCCCTTGGATTTTTCTTGGTTGTAACATTAGGGGAATATCCATCTCACAAGACTGTTGAAAGATTACCCAGGATAAGATTTAAGGTTATACTTGAACACAGCGTCTGACACATAGTAAGACCTCGATTGGTGTCTGCTTATTTGGGTATGTTAAGCTGACAATTCAACAGAGTATCCTTTAGGAACGTGATGATTTTGTAGCATCTACTTGGTGGCCTTTGAACCGTTTTGTAAATTGCAAAAGAGAATTAGAAGAGAACGTAGAAATCTCTAACCCAACTCAATCCTGTATTTATTTCAAGTGAGGAAACAGGCCTCCAACTTTCTCAAGAACATGATAATATTAGTGGAAGAATTGAGATGACATGCCAAGTTCCCAACTCTCAGTCTAGTTCCTTTCCACTGCATCATGATTCCTCTCACAGTTGTATAGAGTAAGAGGAGACAATATTAAGTCAGAGCAGAAAAGCCAGGCACGTTTTACAACAAGGAATCTGAGGCTCCAAGGAATCTTGGCTTACTCATCTGTAAAATTGAGGGAAATGGCTACTTCCTAGATCTATGAGGATCAAGTGAGGCAATATTCACTAATAGACTAGACTTGGAAGAGAGTTGAAAGGTTTTAAGTCCAGAGAATATCTGGAAGAGGATTATCTTCAAGTATCTCTGATTGATTGTACAACTTATAAATAGTTTGTAATTTTGTTTCATAATATGTGCCCTCTGAATAAGTCTCCAAGTATATTCTTTACCCTCCCAAGCCTTGACATAAGATAGTCCCTATGACTGGCTGCCATTTCCACCCTCATTCATCCAGAGAACTATAACACATCTCCAGAGACTCGGGTCTAGTCACCTTTTCAAAGCCTTCCTCCACGACACTCAGGATGCATTAGATGATCCTCCCTGGGCATCACACATGTCTGGGTACAGTGATTATCTTCTCTCTTCTCTTCTACAAACTAGGACCTTGTAAGAGATTCTAGTTCTGTGTATGGGAAACTGTCTTAGTCATCTTTGTTTTGCTAATACCTAGATAGCCTAGTGGCTGGGTCACAGAGGGAAGTTATATTGAATTGATACAGTTTAAAAAAACAGAATTAATAAGTGGATGAATTTGCTTATACAACAGAATAGAAAACTGAACAGAAAGAAATTTGGCAATAGCATGATTTATTATATGGAGGATATGGTAGTCCATATGGTGTTTGCAAATGCTCAGCATGTATGTGTACGTGTGCACACCTACATACACATACACACATAACCACAGAGACTTGGCATTTGCTATTACAAACTCTAGAAAGGATGTCATATCCAGTCTTCCATTTGACCAAATAGGGCTTTACAATTAGGGTAAATGGCTTTCATTCTAATTTCAAAGAAATACTAGGGAGAGGTTTCAGAAAAAGTTCTAAGAACCCAGGTATGCTGCCCTTCTTGTCTTCTAATATTTGGATGGCATTTTCACCTGACTCTTCAAAGCTCATCCCATGAGAGCCATAGGTGGTTCCAGGGTGCCAGCAATCGGAGATACTCTTTGCTACTGGAAGTCTTGTTGATATCCGATCCTATCACCTCTTTGGTTTCCGGCAACTGGATCCCATACCCTTCAGCCTCTCAAACTCAACATGTCCAAAGAACTTCTGACCTTCCTACACCCATTCTTCCCTTGTCTTTTGGTTTCTATAAAGGCTATCAACTCACACCTAGATGTGCAAGCCCCCAATATATAAGTTATTCTAGATTCTTCTCTCTCCCGCCATCTGACATCCAATCATTCATGAAGAGATGCTGATTCTCTCTCTAGAACATACCCCAAATCTGGCTCACTCTCTGCATCCCCCTCTGTGGCATTTTCTTTTGCTTAGACTTCCATTTCCCCTCTTGTCCCCTTAAATTCATCTTTCAAAGAGCAGTCAAAGCAATCTTAAAAACATATCAGATAAGGTCTTCCATTGCACTGGGCAAAATATCCAACCTCCTTACCTTTGCTGATGAGACCATCTGTGCTCGGCTGCAGTCTATTTCAGAACTCACCTCCACCAACCCTCCTTTCCCGCCATGCTCTGTTCATGATGGACCGCTGGCTTGTTCCTGCCTCAAGGCCTTTGCCCTGGCCTTTCCCTGTTCCTGGCCCACTCTTCATCTGGTTGGTTCCTTCTCCTAATTCAGATTTAGGCCCAGGTGTCACCTCCTCGGGGAGATCTTCTCCAACTGCACCTGATACAGGAGCAGCCCCCAGCTCTTGTTGCATTGCCTTGTTTGGTTTTGTTCTGAGAACTCATTGCTTTGTCTGTTTACTTGATGTTGGTGGCCTTCCCTTGTGGGAAGTGACCTGGGAGTGGGATGGGAGCTGGTCTGGCTTGTATGGCACCTGTGCCTAGCACAGCGCCTGACACACAGCGACATTGCCGATATTTGAAGTGTGAGTGTGGGAATGAATGCTTGAACAGAACGATGCTTAAGTGACCAGAGACTTGTTATAGGAGGTACCTTCCGATATTGCAGAAACTATAGAATTATAAGAAAAAGACATGGTGCACATACTACAGGGACAAGAGAACTCCATGTTTGTTACTTTGATGTCTGTGCTCTGGTCTCTGGCTTCTTTTGCTGCTTGTTTCTGGCACTGGACACCTTACCTCTGAGGACCGTATAGCTAGGGGATGAAGACAGAATAATTGACGAGATCTTACCACAAACACCAAAAGCAGAGACTCTCTCTACCCACATATTTGCTTTATCTATTCTATGAAAAGACCCTTTTAATTAAAAGTATCTCCTTGGTTAGGTCACAAGTGGCAGAGATCACTATTTCCAGTTTTGACAAATCCGTAAACAGGACAAAAATAGTCCATTCTGGACTGAAGATGAAGTAATAGGTCAAATCATAATATTAAGACCTTTTCTCTTGTCCAGGCAGAGGTCACGAAGGACAATAATAATTGCTGCTAATGCTTAGATGGAACTTCTTCTTTGCACGTACCAGATATGATTCTAAGTGCTTTCATGCATTCGCTCATTTCATTATCACAACCAGTGTAAAGGCTATTACTATCCTCATTTTCAGAGGAGGAAACTGAGGCACAAAAGGGTTAATTAACTTGCCCACGGTCACATCACTAGTAAATGGCAGACATAGGATTTTTACCAAAGTGGGTGAGCTTTGGAATCTGTGCTCATAACCATTATGCTACAGTGAGGGGAATGAAAGGTATAAGACAACCAGGGATTTAAGTCCAGGGTGAGTGGTGAGGGTTTGGGAAGCAGCGGCTGTGGAGGGCTGTTTAGGAGCCTGCCCTGCCCTAGTCCAAGCCAATCCTGTCTGGAGGACTGTGGCCAGATCATACTGCAAGGGTCATCCCCGTAATGGTGGCAGAAGGAAGGGGACTAGAGCTTCCCGGGTGACTGTGGAAACAACAGCAAAGAAATAGCCAAAGAGAAAAGGCTATGAAATTTAAAAATAAAGAAAGGCGGGGGCGGGGGGTGGAACCTGAGTATTGGACATGCAACAGCGGGAAAGAAGAAGAATACTAGAGATAAAGACAGCAATGCTGCTAACCTGCTGGAGAGGAGCATAACGACACGCTGACGGAACTCTATGATAGGCAGGAAAATGGGAGGTGGGGAACGGGGAAAGTGTCGTAAAAAGTGAGAGCCAATATCACCTTAACAGGCGATACTTTTTCTGCTTAAGTAGAGATGCAAGGGATTTATCCTTTGCAATTAGACTTTATTTCCCTCTCTCCTTAGCATGTCAACCTCAATGTTCTCATCTATAAAATGGAGAAAAATAACAGTTGTCATGTTAATTAAACTAGATAAATTTCCCTGAGGAGGAGATGCAGTTGGGGGAGCTTTGCAAATCTCCCTTTATACACAAATTGATGCAAGCCTTACAAAAGCAGATCTACAGGGTCGGGGCCCAGGAAGCTGTGTTTTCAAAAGTGTCACAAATGACTGTTATGCAACGCAGTCTTTGGAATCACTGAATGAGATGCAGTTTGCCAAGCACCCAGCACGCGACCTGGCCCCTAGCTCAGCAACGTCAGTCTCTTGCCTCTTTTCTAAGTCGCTGCAAAAACAAGTTTTGCGTCCTCCGGGTTGGAGCTGCCACCAATATATATTTTCTTATTCCCCGTGACTGTTCATTTAGCTCTTTTTTCTTTTTTTTTTAAACTAGACTTTGTTCATTATTCTTCTGCAACTACTACTAATGGCAGTTAGGGAGAAAGAAAAAAACCTCAACATGATGACTTATCCAGAAAAGCAGAATTACTGTACCAAGAGAGAATGAGTGTCAGCATCAATGGATATTTATGGGGAAAGTGTATATTATAGTTCTGCTCGTAAGAGATGCTGTAGTTAAGGTTCTGTGAATGTTAATGATCTGTATTAGAGCAATAATGACAGACTCATAGTAGTAGCAGTTAACAGATAACCCGAATCACATTTTCTTAGCATGTAACAGATCTCTAAGTAATGTGATATACGCTCATAGAAGGAGCATGCATGCATCAGGACACCTGTATCTTGGAGGTAGTACCAGGGCTGCTTCAGCGCAGGTCGCACTACTGGCAAAGAATTTCGGGGACAAGATAGATAGATGCCTCCTGCTTTTGTTTGAAATCTCACATGTTTGGGTCTTAGAGGCAGCTAGGCCCAGCAGGAAGAGCATTCACTAGCTTTGGGTAGGGTGATGCTGGTTCCTGGTTTGTCTAAGACTGCTCCTATTTATGGCTATTGTCCTGACATAATTGTTAATAGCAAATCCCCTTTTCACTTTCAAAAGTGCCCCAGTTTGGATGATAAACTAGGTCACCCTAGTTTTAGGGTCAGAGAGAGGTGGATTGGATTCTTAGTTATGCCTCTTCTAGCAGTATTGATTTAACTTCCCTGGTTTTCAATATCTCTTACGGTAGAGAAGAGACCTACTTCTTACGATAGTTTGGGAGAATCTCAAAATAGCACATTAAGTGCCTCGTGCAGTCTCTTACTTGGTGGCGTGCTCAATGTTTTGTGGTTACAATTGTTTGTTATCCCTGCCTGTTAAGGACTGAATGCTTGTGTCTTCCCAAAATTTGTATGTTAAAGCCCTAACTCCCAATGCGATGGTACCTGGAGATGCGGCCTTTGGGAGGTAATTAGGGTTAGATTAGATCCTAAGGATGGTGCCCTTATGATGGGACTAGCGGCCTTACAAGAAGCAGAGGCTCACTCTCTCCCACACTCCCCGCCCCCTGCATGCACATACTGAGGAAAGGTCATGCAAGAACGTAGTGAGAAGTTGATGGTCGACAACCCCAGGAGAGAGTTTTCACCAGGAACGCAGTCAGTCAGCACCTTAATTTTGGACTTCACAGCCTCCAGCACTGTGAGACAATTAATTTCTGTTGTTTAAATCAGTCTGTTTTTTAATGTTGTTATTATGGCAGCTCAAGAGGGTTAAGACATGGTCCCACAGCTATAGTGCTCTGCCTGCAGGTCAAGCCCCATCTTAGGCTCAAGTTGAACATGAGCTTGTTGACATTGCTGCTTGGCCATGGAGGACTGAGAGACTCCAGCCCCAGCTCCGTATACCAGTCTTACTCCCACTGGTAACTAAAATCACCCTCTTGGCTGGGCCAGGCCTTACCCATCCTTATATCTCTTGAAGCACTTGGTATGGTCTTTTGTGCATATAATAGTTCATAATAATGGTTATGGCTAACATTTACTGAGTGTTTCCTATGTGCTAGGTGCTTTTATAAATGTCTTACATGTATTGACTTCTTTGGTCCTCAAAATAACTCTATAAGGTAGATATGGCAGTTGTTACCCTCATTACACAGGTGAACACACCGAAGCATAAAGAAGTTTAAATAACCCACCCAGGGACACACAGGGGTAATGGAGGAAGAAAAATTTCAAGCCCAATTAGTTAGGCTGCGTAGCTCACACTCAGCTAAATATCCTGTTGCCTGCCCATTACTGAGCACCTACTTTATGCCAGACACCACAACAATTACATCTCTTCTCTTATTTCAGCTGTGCAATAACCCAGGGAAGTGCCTCTCCCCATCTTGTTAGCTGGTCACTAAGAACACAAAAGATAAAACAATTTGCTTGGAGTCAAAAAACTAAGAAGTATAGGGTTCTGACTTTAAATTTCATGTTTTGTTGTTTTATAGCCTCCCAAAGAACAGGCTCCCAGACTGTGTTCGTGAATTCAATTATAGAATAACAAAGTCTCAGATGGGAAATAACCTGAAGGATGCCCTCAACTGACCGCCTCAGTTCTCCCACCCAAGTCATCAACTAGTGGGGTCCTCTGGGCAGTGGTTTTCATACTATCCTCTCTTGATCTCTTCCCTTCCTGAACCTTCTGTCCTTCAGAATGAATAGTAGGGAGGACTTCCTGGTGGGCAGGTCTTGAGGCTCCAACCCAGCTTCAACCACGCCTCCACTTTTATCTGTTTATATAGCAGGCTACCAGGCACACTTCATTTGAATAAAGGATCCTGGGTTTTAGAAAGAATTTGAAGAACGCACCTCCAGGGACCAGGGGCCTACATCTTAGCAGAGGAATGGAGCGGTCATTGTTTTATCCAGACATGCTTTTATCCAACACACAACTGAGCAAGCAACACACCAGGCACCTGCATATGCAACCACTTACCCCCTTCCCAACGTGCATTTGCGAAAAACGAGTTTCAGGAATGATTTAACAGTGAGCCTTCTACAGCTCTGCTTCCCTCCATTAATGAAAGCCCAGTTTGTCAGCCTTGGAAGGAAGAGCCAGATATCATTCTGTGTGATAATGTGACACAATTCAAATGTGAATTCTGGACGGAGGACAGAGAAGAAGATGAAAGGGATTGTCGCTGTCCTTCGCGAGAACCTGAAGACACAGGTGGAAAGGCTGAGGTACGAACGCTTAGAAGTTAGAGACATAAAGGTGCACGTGTGCAAATGACAGAGCCCACAGGGAGGAGACAGGGCTCTTGGTCCATGCCACCTGGCTGCTGACCTCCCACGCTTGTCATCTCAGAGGGAGCTCAGGCTCCACGTCTGTCTCTTCTGGCCCAGCTGTCCACTCACACGCACCTCCCTCTTTCATCTGCTCTGCCCCTGGTCCGCAGTCATCCTCACTTGCTGTCTCGACTCTGTGCTGTCAGGCAGGGGCTGGCCACTGTCAACTACACTGCCCGGGCTTCTGTGCCAACACGCACTCCATGCAGGGTTGCTCAGCAGGAGCAGTGGTTGGAGACTGGATGGTGGCTGGAAGAGAGAAGCAGTGAATTTCTTCCCAGCTCTCTTCAGATGATATTTCTGGCAGTGGCTCAGTCTCCTGTGTGGGTTGAGCTTTCAGCAAACAGCCCCTCTCTCTGTGGTCCTGGAGCCTGCTTGGCTGTCCCAGCTCCAGGGCTCTGCTAACACCACCTCCTTCCTTGGTCCTGGTAGCCCCAGGGATAGCGGCCACTTCTGCCTGTGACTAACTTTGCCCCACTGCGCCCTGTCAGGGTTTCTGCTCTTCCAACACATTTCTAACTTTCTCTTCACATTAAATTCCCTCTATTAAACTACCTGGCATGGGCTCTGTTTTCCTGACTCTGTCCTGATGGACACACTTAAATAATTCCATTAGGTTCTTAATGGTCTCCACACCTGCCAAGCCACCTGTCACAGGCTACCAGAGGGACACTGAGAAACACAACTCTCACAGTGTCACTCTACTGCCTGAAAGTCTCCGTGCCTTCCTCATGGCTCCAGCTTCTCCGCGCATTTCAGGCCTTTGTTCGCTGGGGCCAGCTTTCCTCGCATCCTTACCTCCTGTCCCCAGGAAGGCATCCTGTGATCCTGCCACCACAGGCCACTCATCAGCCCCTGGGATGCATCAGCCTTACAATGCCTCTAAACATTTGGCTTCCTCTTCCATTCTACCCTTTCTCCAGTGACAAACTCCCACCATCTTTTAAGACTCTAACTGTATCCCCTGGGTGAAGACCTCACTAAACTCCTTCAGGCAAAGTTTACCACCTTCCCTCTCTGCTCCCATAGCGTCTTGCTCACGGCCTCCCACAACCTTGATTATACGAATCATACATAATTCCTTCTGTCTGTCTGTCTTCTTAGACCATGAATTCTCAAGCACCCTATCTTACTCATCTTTATATCCCTATGAACACTGTCTGATAGGAGGTTCTTAGTAAATGTTCACCCAACAGATGGATGGATGGATGAATTAATGAATAGAAATCATAAGGGAACTCAAAGAAAAGAAGGAGCTCTGAAAAAGAATTGCTCTAGCAATCGGAGCTCTGGAATTACCTGTCACATGCAGGTATGTGGGCTGAAGCCCAATAGTCAGGTACCTTCATCCACGCCCATCAGAAATATTCTTGAGGGATTCTTGCATGGAGAGTGGGGCAAAACCCAATAATCTCTTTTTAATGTTCCTGCTAACTCTGAGACTTTAGGAATTCAGGATCCTATCTCAGGACAATTTTTGTTAAGTACAGATAAAAGAAAGCCCACCTAAGATACATCAAAAGGGGCAAGTTTTTATTTCATTTGTCAGAATATACAGATTCAGATTCCCTTCCCTCACTTCCATACGACCTCCTCTTGTATGACATCTCTGTTAACTGCATTGCAATAATTATAATTTCTCTACAGTGTGGTGCTTAATGAGGAAGTGAAACTGACAAATGTTCAGACTAGATTTAATCCAATTATACATCCTGATCCAGATTTCAAACTGAAGGAAAAACCAACTGCTGAATTGTGTGAATGAAAATTTATTTGCCATAAAAGATGGGAGTTGTGGGAGGTGGAGGGGAAGTAGGGAACAGTTGTCCAGAGAATTCTTGCAATTCTTCCCATTAATGGATTGACTCTTCCTGCATTTGCAGTAGAGAAACGGAATTAAATCTAAGGCAAGGACAGTCAACTAAGTACTGACTGTTGAGAAACAGGGGTCTCATAGGGAACCCACAGCGGGTGTGGAGGATGAGAAGTAGGGTGGCAAAAAGAGAATCTTTCTGAGCTTTCAGAGGTGGCTGGCTTTCAATGAGGCTTGTTCCTTGAGGTTCACAAACATCTCTTCAACATCCAGGATGAAGAAAGAAGTGTGCCAGGCAGAGTGAAGCTTCAGGAATGACTCAGACATGGACATGCCTGCTTGGAACTCGGTCTAAAGGAGAGAGGTGTTCATAGCCAGCCAAGGAGAGAGCTGGGCCTCCTGAGGTGCTGGTACAAAGACCCTAGAAACAGTGAGCAGTGGAAGATGGGACCCGAGGCCTGAGTGTTGATTCGGATTAGGGTGAGGGTGAGGAGATGGAGGGCTTTGAATTTGCTTTAATCATAAAGGCAGTATATTTTAGGGGAAATTGTGTGGGTGCCTGAGTCAGAACCACCTAGGGTTCAAATTCTGGCTCTGCTGGCTACTAGCTTTGTGATTGTGGGTGAGTTATACGACCACTCAAAGCCTCAGTTCCTTTATATGTAAATGGCAGCTACCTAGAACCGTGAAAAAGAGATAAGCTGAATCCAGAGCCTAGGCTATCCATGGCATACCGCAGATGCTCAATAAATCCAACTGCGTTTTCCATAGCTAAATTAGCTTTAGATTCTTAGCACACATGGTTAGTGTTTTGGCACGATAAAACAAAGAAACCAAATTGAAAGCTGGGACATCATATGCAATCATCAGGATTTTAATCAGTTTCTCCCAGTGTGGTCCTTTTTCAGGACACCCCAGAGAGATCTAGAGCTCCGATTTCAAGCTCTCCAGAAGGAAACTAGGAAGGAACGGATTTTTTTAGGCACCTACTCTGTATCCAACGCTCGCTCAGTGAGGCGACTTGATTATGATACTTGACAAACTTCTTTGCATCCAAAGCGCTGAGTTCACAAGACGGCACCGGAACTTATTGCTTGCTATGCATTTCAGAGTAGGCTACTTAGAAGTCAAGGTGAGAATGGCCCTCTGGGGTATGTGATGCAGCAGATGAGACACTGGGAGCAAGAGGATGAGGTAAATACTGACTTATAACAATGAGCATGTGGCAAACAGAATGTGAGAGTAGATGAAAAATTCCGAGGTCCACTAGGGCAGTCCCCTTCGCAATATGGGAATCCCTTACAGAACCATTCATCTGTTGCTTGAATACTCTTAGTGTCCCAGAGCTCATTACTCTGAGGGGCTGTCCTTTCCTCTGAACATCAGCTCAGACGATCTGAAATTTCTTTCTTATATCAAGCCCAGATTTTCTCTCTCCTCTCATACAACAGTGCCTTTTCTCTTAATCATAAACAGCCCATAAAATAACTGAAGGAAACCAATCCATACCATCTCTAGGTCTTCTCTTCCTCAGGGTTTCATAAAAGCCACGCCCCCACCCTCTTGTAGAAATTGCTTTCCACACACACTGTCTTGTGAATCTCACAACAGTGTGAGATGTCGGCAGAGGATGGTCGTCATTTCCATTGTGCAGATGAGGAAAATGAGTCTTAGAAAGTTGAAGTAGTCAACAAAGATCACACCCCAAGTGAAGAAAGAAACTTGGTGGGGGTGGGGGTAGCAGTCTGATCATTGCTTCCAGTTTCCAAATCCATGTTTCATCAAAAGGAAACTGATGTGGAATCCAACTTTCCAATTTGACTATCTGCTTCCTTCCTATTTACTGCTATGCCATACTTGTAAGCATCTCTGTTCTGAAAGCCAAAAACATTTCTGCTACAATCCACTGACGAGTTATTACCCATAACTAGAAAGTCTTCTATGCCTAATACAACTATATAAAAAGATTTTACACTGGGCAATTATAAGGTGAAGGATGAAAGATCTTTTTCAGCCACAAGATGATTACATGGGGGACTGAGGAGAGGGGAAAAGATAAGCACTTAGTGTCTCTCATGTGAAGAGGACGTGCATCGTGCTATGGCTGAGGACTGAGCCATCGAAACAGTTGTCTGTGAAGGTCAAGTTCCACCAAGGCTAGTGTTGTGGGGCGCTCGTGGTAGGGTCTGATACAGGCACTCGAGCAGCCTGTGAGTGCACTGCTCTACTTGAGGTCCCACTGCGGGACTAGAATCATGTTCAAAGGCTAATAGAGTGCAAAAAGCACTAAATAATGAACGCAACAATGGGATGCTGAGCAGACACCTTCCTCTCTGCTCAGCAATGGGCATTTTTGACAGTCACAAAAAGCTAGGATATGTGCCTAAAGAACATGCCCAGTACTAGCAGCTGGCAGAAACAAACACCACCTGCATTTTCCCCTCTCCTTGAGATGGAAATTGATAGTAAATTAACCAGCTCTGAGCACTGCTGAGCGGAGGACTCAGGAGTGAGAAAGACCTCAACAATCTACCTGGATGGTGAGTCCATTTCTCTTTGCTTGTTCAAATCATGCACATTCTTCAAGGCTTTGCTCAAGTTATACCCTCCTTCCTAAAACCGCCCTGTCTTTTCAGCCAGTTAACATGGCCTGTCAGCAAGCATCTGCGCCGTTGGCTTTCCGAGACCCTGACATAAAAATGAGCCCATGTATTTAAGATCACAAGAGAAATTAGCCCCGTGCCAAGCTTCCAGCTGCACTGACCGGGAAGAGAGATGGGAAATATGTATTTATAGGAGTGAGTGAGAGTAAGCCTAATCTTGGCTCATAGCTCCTAAGAAAGGGTGGAGGGGAACATAGCAGGACCCCGAGGACACATCTGCTAGAAGAAGGGGACACCACAGGTCCAGATTCAAATAAGCAAAAAAGAGCATCCAAATGTGTTATCAGAGAAAGAAGAAGAAGAAAGGGATCATAAACAGAGCTGAGTAACTTGAGTTGATGGGCCAAGGAGGGTTAAACCAGGGCAAGGACGAGTGAATACGAGGAAGGTGAGTAAAGACAGGGAACCAGCTCTCCATCCTTACCTTGGCCTTGGTTAAGCAAAACCAAACTGTGCTCCCACAAGTTGATGCGCTGATGTGGAGAGATGATTAAGAAACACAATTAATTCTGACTTCTGCTGCCCTAAAACTCTGCAATCCCCTGATAGTTCACACTTGCCACGTACTGAGGGTATCTCAGCCAATGGAAGAGTGTTGATGAGCCCCTAGCTGAGGCCCTAGGACAGAGGTCGAGGATCCCATGGGCTTCGAGGCTGACACAAATGTACACCTGCACACGTGGTTCTCCACCCTGCCCTGAGGAGAGGGTCCACCATCAAAATCTCAGAGATTGGAAACCCTCAGAAGAGTGACTCTAGAGATAGTGATGATTAAAAGTGAATTCTGTCCTCTAGGAGCTCACAGAAAAACAGGGAAAAAAACCAGAACAATAGCCCACAGCTACTGAATTATCACTGCCCTAAACACTAGGCTAATTCACATATTTTAGCTCATTTAGTCCTTACATGAAACTATAAGGTAGGTGCTACCATTAACTCCGGTTTCCAGATGAGGAAACTGAGACTTAGAGGGGCTAACTGAAGTCACAAAGCCACAAAGCTAGGAAATGGTGAAGCTGGGACTCAAGCTCAAGTTGTTCTGCTGCCAAAGCCTGTGCTTTCAGCCACCAGAAAATACTGTTCCCTGATAACCACAATGCAATGTGTTATAAGTTCAGCAGAAGTATATTCAAAAGAACAACTTCCCTCAGGATTCAAGGAAAGCTAAACAGAGAAATTAACATTTTAAATGGATCTTGAATGTTGAACCAAGGAAAAGTTCAGCAGGAGTGTTGGAGCGGGAGGGAAGGATGGAGAGGGTGGGTGGTGAGAGAAAGGAGGGGCACCGGAGGGTCTGACGTCACCGAGGCTGTTCCCAGGGAAAAGAGTCAAGGAATGAAGGTCATGGAATTGGGAGTCCAGGTGACCACAAGCGCTGTCCAGTAGAATGATGACATCTCCCCAGATAATGGCCAGAAGTAGGGAAGGCAACAAAAAAGAAAACAGTGGGGTCAAAGAAGAAAGTGTATTTTATATTTCGACACTTGATTATCATAATTCAGTGGTGATTTTATGCACAGGCTGCAGCAGACTGATTGCATGATGCATCACAGTTCATCACCTCTCCATAGCTTCACGCCCTTCTGCGATGAAACTTTGCAGCCGTACCCACCGAGGGGTAGACTTTCTCCCTCACCTCCTGAATCTGGGGCAGGCTTATGAATTACTTTGGCTAAAAAATGTGGTGGACATGATGAACTTAGGCCTCCCAGAGGTTCTGTGTGCCTCTGGGAACCTGGCCACTGCTCTGTGACCAAGATCAGGTTAACCTGAGTGATCACATACTACTGAGTGATTACTGTTATCAATCTAGTTAAACTCTTAGAACTCATTGAATTTGGTTAGAGGAGGAGACACTATGTGGGAAAATCCTCTTGCGCCATCAGAAGCCATGCTGGACCACTCCACAGCCAGCCAACCCCAAGCACAGGAGCGAGCCGAGTGAATATCGGCAGAGCCGCCTGCCTGACCTCCAGCTGATCACACACACGTGAGTCACAGAGCCCAGGGAAAAGCAGAGCCACCAGAAGAACCACGCAGCTGACCCGTAGACTTGGGAGCAAAAACAAATGCTGTTGTTTTAAGTCCCTGAGTTTTGGGGTGGATTGTTTTGTATCACACAGCACACACGCGTGTGCACATAGGTGTGCACACACACATGTCTTTAACAAGTATCTAACGGAATAATTCTCAAACTGACTTGTATAAGAAGTATGAAAAGAGTTTTTAGATCAAAGAAAATTGAGAAATGTCCAATTTATATGATATATAGTCATACTCACAATATATTCATGGTGTATATTCATATGTAATATATAGTACCGTTATAGTACATGTTAATGTATTAAAGGATCTGAGAGTCTTAAAGAATTAATTTTTGGATTCACCTGTGGCCATCTGGTTAGTCAATGTTCCTCAAAACGTCAGTTTTAGGGCAGGTGCTATGTTTTTGTTTCTTACTGCTCACGACACAGAGAAGCCTCAGGAGCCGCCACGGGGCAAGTATGACGGTGATGAGATGGAGTGTAGGACCACTCTTTTCTCTTTTATCGCTATTATCTATTACATTTCTATTGAAAATTTTGATTGTTATAAAAAAAAGTCTGCAGCTGAGTGTAGTTTGAGAGTGGAATATGTCATTGCTGCCTCTAATTTTACACTGAGACAAGGCAAGAGGTAGAGCTGATCAGACTCTTAAAAACCAAAAATTATAGTGGTTTTCGGAGAAATGTTTGGCAAAGTCATTGAGCCCAAATCCCTTCCCCACCCTTCTGTGTGACATACAAATAGTTCTAGGGGTTTCTGGGTGGACAAACTATGCTGATTCTTAATTCTGTCAGATTGTGTCCCTAATACGTTATAATGAACAGGTCTCACTTCAGGAAAATTAAAGAACTTTGATGACTCTGAACTCTTTTCCCAGGGCCCAGGCAGGAAAGTTCAACCCAAGGGAGGAAAAAAGAATCTCTAATCCAAATTAACCTTGCCAAGCAAGCAAAATGTTTTGGCTTTGATGGATGCAATTCCTGATGTGGGAGGGGAGTGAACACAGGTGTGTGCTGTGTGTGTTTGCATTTAGAAGGCCACCTGTTAGCTTGGTGAGCCAAGCTATGAAGAAAAAAAACAACACATATTTATGGAGATTGGAGGAGGAATAGGGCAGGAGCAGTTGAACACAAAGTGCAAGAAGGGGCCAGCTAAGGGGGCTTCTTTGAAAACAAAGACTCTTAGTTTGACACGGCGTCTTTGGCTCCAGAAGGAAAAAGAGCTTGATTGTCTAATAACAGATGAGCTTTTGGTCTAAGGGACTTCATTTGTTTCTTTATTCTTCATGAGGTCATTCACTTGTTCATTTATTTTTTGCGCATTCATCTGCTCACTCATTCATTTACTACTTGAGCAGACTCTGGGCCAATGCTCACTGGTGATCAGGACGTGAATATGATAGGAGTCCTGTTCTCAACGGACTCACAATGCAGGAGAGAGGGAGTAGAAGTGACCACTGCTGGTGAGCAAGTCAATGCAACAAACATCAGTAAGTGTCTATTAATTGCTAATGCATACTACTGACTGATTACTGTTATCAATCTAGTTAAACTCTTAGAACTCACTGAATTTGGTTTTCGTATTGCCATTATATAGCGGAGAAGACAGAAGATTGAATAGAGCAAAGGAGTCACTCAAGGTCAGTAGCAAGCAATGAAGTCAGGATTTGAACTCAGATCTCTTTCACAACATGGGTTACTATCTCAGTCCTCAATGACAACTACGTTTTAGGAATTGGCTATGTGCTAAGATTACAAAGCTGCATGAGGTATGATTTCAGCCAAGATTTTTGAGGAACTCAAAGTTGACGGCTCACATGGATACATTAAGAGACAATGAGAATCCATTATGATCATTACAAAGACAGGTAGGAAGGTACCCCAGAGGGATTATCACTCTGTTTGGGGTACGGAAGGCTTTCCAGAAGGGTATGTAATCATCTAGAATAGTGGACAACCCTCAGCTCAGTGAAAACTACCTGCTGGAGCATTGTAACAGCAACACATGGTAATGTTCTCATGTAATCTAATTCACATCCTCTGTTAAGGGTTTTGCGTAAAAGTCTCTAATTCTCCAAAGTTATAATAGACATTACTTTCTTTTTAAAGATAACACATAGAGGATCAGATATGAAAAAGTTGTTCAGGGAACCCCAGGAAGTGTCCAGGAGATAGTTATGCCCAAATCTGACTCTGAATGTCAGGCCACTTTTTTTGTGGCAGGGGTAGGGGTGAGGGTGTGTGTGCTGATGAGTGATTTCTCCAAGGACAGACTAAGTCTCTTCCTTGGGCTCTCGCAGACCTGGACCCAGGGAAGAAGGATCTAGGTAGAACCTAAAACCACAGGCCACTGGGGCAGTTCTTTTCTTGTGGGAAACTTGTGGAAGTCCCACAACTCCCTGGAAGCTGTTTAATATGAACTGATTGGGTTATCTCTGGTTTATTTGTCTTTCTGAGTAAGCGAAAAGTGGTGAAGGAGCAAAAGTGTGATCATGGCAAGGATTTCAGAGCACAGAGGCACCCTAGGGAATATGCACTTGTCAGAGAGGCAGTTTTACAGGGGGAAGCCTGGAGGGCAGGAATAGCTCAGAGCAGGGAGGGATGTGGGGTATTCACCGTACCCTATGGTGGGAGGTTTGGACAAGTGGGATCAACCTTGCAATACATACACTATTTTCTCCTCAAGTTAGGTTCAGTGATCCCTCTTGTTAGATGAGAACACTAAAACTCAGGGGCAAGAAAACTTATAAAAAATCCCACGTAGAAAGAGAAGGAGCTCAGATTCCAACTGCATCCACCTGTCTCTACACAACAGCCTGAGCTTCTTCCCGCTTCTCTCAGGCTTTTACAAATGTTGAAAATAGCTCATGGAAAAGTTGTTGTCACCATCAGGTGGTTCTAGGACTCTGAGGGAACAGCTGCATGCTATTCAGGCAGCCTAGATATTTTCCAAGCAAAGCTTCCAGTGCATTAAGTTCATGACTATTTTGGAATCAGAAAAACAGGAATTCCCTTTAAAAGAAACTATCAGTGATTTTCATGAATTCCTTCTACAGGATAGAGTCATTTCTATTTCTTAAAAGTTCCTAGAGCAGCCATGTCGTGCCTGGCTTCCACACACCAGCCCTGGGCTTGCTTCCAGTAACACAAGGGCCTCAGGAAGCCAACAGGGGTGATGGGGAAGACGTCCTGTGAAAAGAGGCATAATAGGGTCTGGGAGCACCAAGGCAGGCGGGTGCTCTGCTGATGCCACTCAGAGCAGAAGTCTGGGAAGTCTCCCTGAGAACACAGAGCATGAAGCAAAGCTGGGATGTGGGGGAAGGGCTGCCAGAGAGTAGGAAGAGGGTGACTCCTTCAGGAAAGTAGCATTTGGTGGGCCTGGACAAGGAGGCACATTAGACACGTAGGCTATGGGGGGACATTCAGGCATCTGCCACATATTTTAAGCTAGGGAGCTCAGAGTTTTTTTCTCCCGGAGCTATTAAGCATGGAGATGGTGTGGCCAGAATGGCTAATAAATTCACGAAAACCAAGGCAGCAAATGGAGCATGTTTCCTCACATATCTCAACCTGTTAGGGACAAGTGAGGCAATTCAAGCACAAATTGAATTGTAGGGAACAGTGTCATGGGGGCTGGGCTGAACTGAAACGCAAAGAGCAGGCCAGCGTCTCAGTGACAAGGGAGCCTTGATGAGATGCAGAGGCCTTGGGGAGAAAAATTGCTTTTTCCCTGAGCAGTGCCACACTGCCTAGGGTCCCCAGACTAGGGTTTTTGAAAAGGGACATGCATTTGGGTCACACTTTTTCATTAAAACTAACATGCACGGGCTTTCGCAACTGCTATTTAGGTGGAGGATGGTGGTTTTAAGATACTGGCAGAGTGGGTTAGAGAAAAGGACATAGATCGGAAAGAAGTTTCACTGGGAAAGAGGGAGGAGGGGGCAGGGAAGGGTGAGAATGGACCCGAAAGACTCCCAGCTGGGAGAATACAGACTCTCGAGTTTGGAAGGGACGTGAAGAGCTCCCCTGTCCAGCTCCCCACTCATTGTCTAAATCGCTCTGGTTGTCTTTCGACAAGTGGCGTGCGAGGCTTTGCTCGCATAGCTCCAGTGGTGAGCGCTCTCTCTGAGGTGTCAGCTGTTCCACCCTTGAACAGCTCTGATTGTCAGGTAGGTCACTCTCACTTTGAGCTGGAATTGGCTTTCTTATAGTGCCACCCACTGGTCTCACTTCCAGGATTTGGCTAACACAGAACAATATAGTCCCTCTTCCAGACAGCATCCTTTGGAGTCCCATCTCACTTTTATGGATTCTTTTCTCCAGGCCAAACATTTCTGGGTCCTTTAGCTGCTTCTCATGGGATGGGGTTTCAAGTGCCTTTATTAATCTTATCTTGTAACATGTGGGCATGTCTTTATGTTTCCCAGAGTTTGGGGTCCAGAACTGATAACAATGTCCCAGGTAGAATCATTTTAGCCTCATAACAGCTCTACCTGGGACAAAGCTGGGATTCTTGAAGGCCTGGATGATGTCAAAGACTATTCTCTTTCTATATATTGTTGAGATGAATGAGATCAATAGTGGCTAAGGACCCTTTTACATCAGCTGTAGCAAAGTCATATATATGTGCCCTCTGCTCAAGAGCCTTCACTGGCTCCCCAGTGCTGCCTGAATTATGTGTAGAGATTGCTTTCTGAGTGCCAGTTGGAGCTCTTAAATATGAGTTCTGGGCCTGGCAGTGGGTTGGGGCAATAGCACGAAACTGAGGATTTTCCATCCTGTCTCAGATTCCAGGAGTCCCACTAGCCCCTGGGGTCAAGATGCATTGGACCTTGCTGACCTGAGTACAGTATGATTCCTGGGTTCTCTGCAAGCACACTGCACATGGCCTTTTCCATAATGCTCTTCCCATTGGCTGAATTTATACACCCCAATGGCCTGGGCCAGCCCTTCTCCTATCATCCCCTTGAAACTTCTCGGCCAATTTCAAATTGGATGGGGAAGCTCTTTTCCTGGAAAAAGACACTGTACTCTACTTGACCAGGTATAATAAAGCCTTGGCTGGAGGTCTTTGCCATGGAATACCTGAGACCTCGAGTCCCTTGGACAGAGTGATTGCACAATTCAACTCACTTCCACTCATAGGAGCAGCTCTTGATCCAGATTGGTACACCCTCCTCAGCCCTACCATTTCTGCCTTATGCCCCTGCCCTCGGGCCCACTGAGGGGTCCCCAGCATGCAGTCCCCAGCAGAGCCATACACATCATGATATTCATTCCAGGAGAGGGGCTCCCTTCCGCAGGTTGCAGACACAATCTCAGCGTGAATGCAGGTCACAGAAACCTGGCAGCGGAGGAGAGATGTACTTACACTTACAGGTTGACTTTTTGGCACATCATAAACACCTTCCTTCTTTTGGCTGGTAGGAACCTATGGAAAAATCAAATTCAGCACCGTCAAAACTCTCTGGTATGCCGCTTTTAAAGAACCAACCAACCAGACTTCAACTCCACGCTGGCTAAGTGTACGTGAGAATGGACCCAGGGACAAGTCCACGGGGACATACCTGCTCTAACTCTGAAAGCATCTGGCCAGGCTCCTTTCCTTAGGACAATCGGATGAGGAGAGGATTTGGGCATCATTTAACAAACGTTTACAGAGGCTCTGTCATTGAGCTCCTCCCAGAGTCACAGAACAGAAAGCTGCACAGACTTCGGGGATTGTGTGGTGAAAACAATAATCCTCATTTCACTAAAGAAACGATGAGGCCGAGGGAGGTGCCATGCTTTACCCAAAGTGATTAAAAACAGTTTGTAGCTGAGCTTAAACTGCTCAACGCTAAGTCTGAGATTCAGGCTATTTAAAATATAGCAAATGTCAAGATCTTAGTACAAAGCATGGCTTCTGTTGGGATCGTGTATAAGTCATCCGATAATTACCAAAGGCCCGCAGTGGCATGGAAACATGGGGCTAGGCTCCGGGTCTTGGTTGCTTTTATTTGCACTTTCCTTCTTCCCTTACTCATCCACCTGGTCTTCCTGGGCCATGTGCGTGCTAACTGTAACACCCTGAGCAGGTCACTCAGCTCCTCCAGGCTTCACTAGTATCAGCTCTGCCTCTTTCTTAGGTTACGGTGAGAATCAAATGGGAAAATGGATATTAGATAAACAAAAACTATTAGGTACAATACTGTAATGTGCTTGAATAATAACTTTTTAGTCACTGATACATTATGTAAATATGTATATGAACACATTTTATGATACTAACCATAGTGGCTACATTGAATACTTTTCTAATGAGTCAACCAAAGGCTTTGCACTGAAATATTCTAGGTTGGAAGCACTCCTTAGTTGTTCCTTCTCCAGCACTGTCACAGCTTAGCTCACACCTCCACTGCAGGGACCAGCCAGCAGTGGTTTTATAACAGTCTGATGACATGTCTTTCTTTCCATCGGATTGAGAGCTCCTTAAGAGCAGGCACAGTGCCTAACACCCTGTAGGCACTGAATAAACGTCTGCTGGGTAAATGTACCGTAGAGGAACATTGGGAATAATAAAGAAAAAGAAAAAGTACATGTTAGATTTGGAGCAGCTAACCATACCATTCTTCTAGGAGAAGAAAGAATTTGAGCATATCCTTTGAGTTCTTTTGTCATTTTCACTCTTGCTTACTTAAAATGCTTATAATAATACTAAGAAGTTGTTCCTGGCTCTCTCCTTTACATAGTAGAGAGTAAGACTCAGAGATGTTAGAGACTTTACCCAGAGCTTCAAAGCTGGTAAGTGATCAGGTTCAAACTTAGCTCTTTCTGGCTACCGAACAAGACATTTATCATTAACAGCATAAGCTAACCTGGACCAAGTACTTTCTATGCGGCAGGCTTTGTTCCAAACATTTGTGTCTTACATACATTCTCATGCAATCCTCAGGACAGGCCTAATAGGTAAGAACTAAAATTGTCCTCATGTTGCAGAGGAGGAAAATGAAGCTTGGAGAGGGTCCTGGAGTGAGTGGGAAAGTCACAAATTTGAGCCCTGGACAGTTTTGCCATTTGTCATTTGACTGCTACACTATACAGAGAGCTGTTTCAGGTGTGCCTTTTTGCATCACATCCTATATTCCCAGAAGCTCAGGCACACTCTTGCAGAAAACAGCACCGTGAGTTGCTCTTGCAAGCCTCAGTGTGCAGGTAGCCAGTGAAGAATGTCATTTCTTTGCTCCTGATAACCAAGCTCCATCTAAAAGAAATCTGAGAATGCCAACAGACTCCTTCGTAATGAGGGCCAATAAATTACCAGCCCTCACTTTTGTTTTTACTGGCTCACACTTTACTGAGCAAAATGAAGAGAATTCTGTTCCCCGTAATTCACTGCTCACTACGGGCACTTAGCACAGTTGAACCGCAGCTGCCTCAATTATCCCCGCAAACGCAGGAGGAGCGCTGGAATGGATAAACCTAAACTGTGCGTAATTGAAAACGCTTTTCTACCGGGCTCTCCCATGGGTGAGATATCAACCTGTCTGTCCGTTAAGATTTATCTCAGCTGGGACATCTTCTTGGACGCCTTGCCTGACTCTCTAAGTCTGGTTTGGAGCCTTCCTCTGTGTTCTAGTAACCTCCGATGCATCCTTTCATTAAAAAATATAAGTTACTAAGTACCTATTATGTACCATGCGCCAAAAATATAAGTTACTAAGTACCTATTATGTACCATGCGCCGTGCCTTTTCTGGGACAGTGATGGTGAACAAGCTGGATATGGCCCCTGATTTAACAGAGCTCCCTGTTTTACTGGGGGAGATGGAAAAGTGATCGGTCTTCTCAAACAAAATTGAAATGTGCTTTGTCTTATCGTGGGAGTGATTGTACTGCATTCAGGTCTGGAGTCCCACAGCTCCCTAAGTTTGCTGAGGGCAGGGTGGGTATTTTAGTATCATTGCGCACCCATCTGTAAATATTGGTGAAACAAAAAAATGTCTAGCCATCAAACAGTCACTGCATGAGTGCAAAGGTCCGTGGTCCTGGCACTCATCTCTGTCTCGCTGGTTCACTCCATCTAAACAGACCATTTCAGTAACACGATGTTGGAAAGAGAGAAAAGTTTCCAAAGGAACCAGAAGACTGGTTCCTAATCTTGGCTCTGCTACAGGCTGTGACTGAGAGAGGTCACTTTACTCTCTGAACCTCAGTTTCCTCATCTGGAAGTCCTGAGCATCTAGGGGGTTGTCTATAAACTCCTGAGGGTGGGGGCCACGCCACTGTCACTATTACATTCCCATGTGGGGGGCACATGTGAGGTGCTCTATAAATATTTAATAATTACTGTTTGAGCACGCCACTAGATGTTAAATTACTCTAAAAGCTATACATTCAGTACTGTACATACAGAAGACACTTCTATTTCAGCACCATGCTAATTAACAGTGTGGAGAGGCAGTTCAAGGGTGTGTTGGGTGGCATAGTTCTGGTGCCTTATCATTTTAAACTAATGATACTTGACACATGTTGAGTGCTTAACGATGATCTTTGAATGAAGTTGGAAAATGCCCACTTAGAAAGCCAAAATCTTGTTTCTGTAAGAAGCTTGTTAAGGTATTAAAGAACACTAGATTTAGGATCAGAGGGTCTGACCTCTGACTCAGCACTTCAGTTTAGGAAACTTGATTTTCTTATGTTTAAAACGACAGACATCGTAGCTGTTCTTCCTATCTCACCGCATTACTGGAAGGGTCACAATTAAGTGATGTATAAAAACGCTTTATACTGTAGGCTCTGTGTTGTTTTAAAAAGACAGCCGATCGCTTTTTCTGAGGCATGCAAAGCGAAAGCTAATTATTATTATTAATGCATTTGGGAAAGTGAGACTACTGATCCCCGAAAAGAGGTTCGATTTACTCAAGAGGCTCTGCCTCCCTTATGCTGGAGTTAGAAATAGGAAAGCGAAGTGAGCTTGAAGGTTTCTTAGGCTCTCTAACAAGATGGGGTAGGCGAGTTATATTCTGCTGCAGTTAAAACGTCATCATAAGACATCTTAAATGGCATCTGAAATTGATGACATGAGGAAGTAAAGGAAACTCACTTTTATACAGAACCCACTATGGACCACCTGCTCTCCTACACGCTTCACATGTTCACAGCACGTCTAGGAGCAGAGAATAGATTATCCCCATTTTATCACCCAGGACACTGAGATACAAAAATTATGTACTTCACCAGATCTATTTGCCTCATTCCAAAAAACAAGGCAGTGGATAAAAGCTGATACCACCCGGGTCTAGCCAAAGTCTGACAAACACTGTACATCACTCAGGAGAAATAGCTATGGAACACAGGTAGGCTCTTAAAAAGAAAAAGAAAAAAAAAAGAATGAGGCTCCTAATAGTAGCTCCTTAAAAGCCCAGCCTTATCTTTAGGCCCAAGGGCTTATCTCTTATTAAGTAAATTGGGCCTCAGCAGACTGGCAATGCAGGGGAAGAAAATGACCAGAGAGGCCTTTCCGATGGAAGCCAATAAAATATTCATTCCCTTAAATAGCAGCTTCCTGTTAATGATGGACAGATGGGAAGATCCTGAGGTCAGACCTGTTAAAACGAGTGTGATTTTTAGATAGCGACTTGAAACGGGCACAGAATCTAATTGGGAAACTCAGAATCGGGGAACTCTGAGCCGAGAAGAGCCTGAGGATTTATTTATTTATTTACAGGGTCCTACTTCTTGCCAGCTCTGTGACCCTGGGCAAGATAACCTTGTCTCTGTGAGCCTCACTGTCCTTATCTGTAAGGTGGGAATAATGATTCAAGCCCCGTGGGGCTGCTGTGAGAGACAGTAAGATACTGAATGCAAACCCCATTCTAGATCCAGCCACACCAGCGCATGCGCACACATGCACGCACGCACACGCTCCCTTTCGGAGTCTCGTTTCCCTGCAAAGCAAGCCAACGTGCTTCTCTCAAGAATCACAGTCCCGTGCTAAGGCACTAGCTGCAAAGAGCTGAAAAGAGCCTGAGAGATTCTTGAGTCTCACTTGTTCATTTTACAAATGAGGCCCAGAGAGAAAAAGGAGGTTGAGTTGAGTTAATGGCTGAGCTGGTCTTGGGTTATGATCCTCAATCCACACAGCCAGACTCTATGTTCTGAGACTCTGGATAATGCCTCTTCTTTACATTCTACACAGGAGCTTGTTTCATTCTCACGACATGTACGTTAGGAAGAAATTATTCCCCTATTATATCACTGGGGAAACTGAGTCTCAGAGAGAGCGAGTGCCTTGCCCACTACCACACAGCTTGGTGAGGGAGCCACAACTACAACCCAGCTCTCTCCACCAGCCTAAACCAGTTCTTTCTAGTGCACTAGGATGCTTCCCTTCCCCCTTTTCCTCCTCCCCCACCGTGGTCCCACAGGGCTCAAAGGGAGCTCTGCCAACTTTAGCTAACTCTGGATTCAGAAACTTGTAATATTGCAAAGCTTCCTTTTATTTAAAAGGTGCTTTCTCTTCCTAGGATGACTGGTTAATGGTTCCTTTGGCCTCGTATTCAGACACAGCAAGGTTGTACATACTTTAAAATCTGACACTGAGGACAAAAGCAACTTTTCTTTTTAAAGATACTTTGTAAGCGATGACTTTAAACAAAGCCTCAAAGCATAACCTCACATTTGAATAGAATCCAGATGGATCCAGTAGAGAGAAATACTTAGATTATTATTCCACGAGGCTGGTTTAAACCAAGTTATTGATAGAACTAACATTATATTTTGGTCATTTAGCATTCTATGCATTTGATAGAAATTGAAAGTATGTTTTACTTTTATTACACAAGTAATACATGCCCAACGCAGGATAACAGACCACACAACTAAAAAAAATTAAGAAAATTAAAATCATGTATTCAATATATTAAAGTTTGTCCTTCTCCCATAATGCATACATTTCAGATTAGGACTAGAATTCTAATGAGAGAAAAATTGCAGGTTGCCATATTTATTTGATGGGCTACTATGCTACAATTACTCAATGCTTTGCTGGGAAACCATGGTAGAAGCTGCTGGAGCCTGTGTTTGAATTTTGGCTCTAAATAGTTGTACAACCCTGAGGAAGTCACTCAACTTCCCTGAGTCTCAGTTTTCCCTTGTAAAAATGATATCAAAATACTTACTGTGTAGCATATTTGTAAGAATTACATGAGTTAAAAAGGATGTTCAGTATTCTTCACATAGACATTTAAGAAAATTAATTTACTTTTCCCTTAGGAGGGACAAAACCGTTAGCTGTACTTTCTTTTATTGTTAATATTCCCAAAGTTGTTTTCACATAGCGTTTTTGAATCTGTACTTTATTTTTAGTAGTGGAGTTGGCTTTTTAAAGAAATGTGATGAGCACATTCTTTTGAGGAATGAAGGACCCTATTGTATGCTAGACAATAACTTTCCAATGTATTACTTTAGTAAAATGGAATGTTTGATTTTTGCTTCTACTTAGAAAGAGTTAAGATCCATTCAAAAGGAAAATATGGTATTCAACGGTCCATTAAACATTTCAACAACAAGGTATGGAAACTACTGGTAAATTACGGGGGAACTAGAAGCCAGTTCACTGGAAGGTATTTTAACAAGCCAGGGATGACCAAAACCCCCTTGGTTCTTCAGACCCATCAGTGCCTTTATGCATTTTACCAGTAGTGGTGCAATGGGAAGAGAGGCAAGCAATTTTATACCTGATAAACGTTTTCTTCCGTTTCGGGATCACGGATTGGCTCGTGTCCAGCCTCAAACACAATGTACTATTGCGGGAGCGGCCAGAAAGGAAAGGTCAGAGGTGAAAAAGAAAGAGGAAAAAAAAGCATTTGGAATTTAAGATACAAATCACAGTGAGCATTGAAGAAACAGGCACAAGAGAAAATGCCTTAAAGACACAACTGGATTACTGAAATAATAATGTGCCTTGCACATTCCTGTCTTTTCTAAGGAAAACTGCAAAGTCTGCTGGTCAGTCCTTTAGCAGTGATCTCATGGGGCCCCTGCAGATCTTTCTGGAGATATAAACTCTTCATTCAATGGCCTTTTGTCTCAGTAATGTCTGAATCTGCTGGTATTATTGAGTGAGAGTGCTATCTCGTGCGAGAGCCTGGGATCCCAAACTTTGTGCACTGTGGGTTATAGCTGACTCTCTCTCCCTTTGCTCCCTAAAGCTCAAGATCCTAAATCAACTCTGAATCACTCAGAAGCCCCAAAATTCTTCATCCCATAACTACCACCTTATTTTACATTCTCACTTTTACATACTGAAAATCAATTTTTCCATGTGCATGTTTTAGACTAGAAAGGTCTGGGACATTTCAAAAGGACACTTTTCTCTGCAAGCCAGTTAGCCAGGGGCTGAAGCTCATATTATTAAATATAAACAAATCCTCACCCCTTAGCGTTCTAAAGCAAGGACATGTCTTAAATGCATCTTTGACTTTTGTTTGCCATGTATGCTAGATATTTCTTCTACTTCAAGTTATTTATTTTACTTTCAACATAGCAGTACCAGCTTTCTATGTGAAAATATGCATTAATATAAAATGCATATGTGATACATACATATATATTAATAATGCTTATGCATCCTGGTTAGACATATAAATTTGAGGTTTTCTTGTATGTTCAAGACGTCAGTTTTTTGGGGCTTCCTTCTCTCCTTGGAAATAAATACAGGGGAGGGAGAGGCCATCTCTTCCCTTTTTACTGCATCTCTGTTTGAACAGAACACATACTTGAACCCAAGAGAGGTCATCTCTTTACCCACGCCTGGGCTGCAGACTTTGAAGAGAGTCCAGGGAAAGCTACAGGCAGAGACATCTCTGGGATCACTCTTGCCTTCCCCACAACAGCCTCTGTGGCATGATCCAGGTAATCCGAGGGTCAGGCTGTCCCACTGGGGGTCAGAGAGACTTCTCATCGCCTTTCTCAAGCTTACAAACCATTCTCTGGGTTTGTGCTCAAATGTTACCAAAATGTCAGTCCCTACCTCTGGCTCTTAACTCGCAGACGCCAACTCATTATTCATACTCTAATGAACTCGGAATATTCAAGAGACTCTTGAAAACATTCAGCTCTCGGATCAAACTTTTACAGATCGTGGAGGGGCTGAGGCAGGGGCAGGAAGGGAGACGTGGATCTGTGAATCTCGAGATGCTGACGCGGGCCAAACTTCTGTGAGTCATTATGGAAACCCGCTGCTGGAGAGGCTGGCCCCCTCGCCCTCAGAAATAATCCGGGTCCCTCTCTGGGTTCTGCAGTTTGCAGATTCTCCCGGTTTCTGACAAAATGGCTGTGCCACCGGCCTCGCCACGCCTGAACCTAAAACCCCGACTAGTTTTGGAAATTACCTGGTACACAGGATCTTCAACATCCTCTTCCAAAATTGTCTATCGCAGAGTGAGGGGAGGCAGGGTGAAAAGCAGAGGACATAAAGGAAGAGATGTGAGACTGTATTCAGAAATTACAGGACAGTCAAAAACCAGCCCTGGGCAGAAGAGGCTGGTGAGTCACTAAGGTAGAAAACACAGAAAAGCCAAAGCCCTTGTAGCCACCCCTCCCCCAACCCCCACTGTTAGCAACAGCAAAAGCAATTGTATGCATCTTTAGTCCTCCTCCCCTGAAACCTTCCTCTGAATTAAAGATTTCACTTTCTTTAACATGTGAAGAGTTTCAGAGAATAAGGGATCATTTCCAATGGCTTGCTTTGGGTGCCTGTAATTTACACAGGAACCTTTCATCTTTGTTTATTTCTACTTGGCGGCAGAAAGAGAAGCCCCGACTGTCAGTTTTCACATCTGCTTACTGGAAGCCCCCAGTCTTCTCCAGTACGAGGATAAATTCACAGGTATACCTGGTACACAGCTTGTTCACACTGCTTGTCTTTTTGTGCCTTTTTTTCTAATTCTTCTCTTTGCTTCAATTCATAAATGAGTTGAAAGAGATCTCTCAAGTCCAGAATAACAGGTTCAGCCTGGAGTGAAAGGTGATAAAACACATTAATAAGGGAATGGTGTTGAGCAAGAACCGATTTGTTTTTGCGGCTACAACCCGCAGCCCTTCCTTTTTCTATTAAACTGAAAGCATTGCATTCTTAATTAATTCCACCTTGTTTATATTGGTTTAGCAAATTGCATCTAGGCTAAAGTTCATTTCTTCAACTAATTATATTTGCAAATTCATAATAATCATAAGCATAAAAGGCATTGCTTTTATTTATTAGTGATTTCGAATACAATAAAATTAGGGCAGGCCTTATGCAAAACAGCTATTTGTTTCCTCTTATTTTCTTTTTAAATGAGGCTATGAGCACAAGGAAAGTTATTTGTACACTGTGCCTCCATCCAGCTTAATCAGAAAGGAAAATAATTAGTCATTAGGAAGTACCCATTAGAAAAAAAAACAAAAAACTGGATGGGTAGTGTGAGCATGTTTCCCTGCTCCGAGGCTGTTTTTCTTTTCTAGATGGGAACCTGACCCACAGCTTGGTCATATGTCAGAAGGGGCCTTCGAGGACCAACAGAGCCACTGTGCTGTCCCCCAGCGTTACAAGTAGAGGTGCCCTCCCTTGGATCGGGATACTTACTGCCTGGGCTGTTTTGATGGCCACAAATCTGTGATTCCCTTCCTTCCCACAAACGTATCCAAAGGCCCGGTGATCTGTGATGTCCTTTGCAATGTAGGAGATTTCGTGAACAGCATGATGATGCTGAAGGGCCTATCAGAGACAAAAGGAAGAGCATATTTCAGGGGACTTTCCCTTCAAGCTGTTGATCAATAAGAGACGTGTTTCAGCTATGTGTGAACAGGCCTGAAGGGCTTTGGAAAAGCTGCTTGGTCCAGATGGAAGGAAAAAAAGCTGTGCTTGCCCCTGAGAAATGGAGGCTTCCCTCCATGGTCTTAATGTCGTGACCACAGAGAAACATGGGACTGTTCCTACGCTGAATGAGCATCTGTGGTGGTAGCTGCCTTCAGCCTGTGGGAGCTAGTCAGTTTAATTCAGTGGTAGGCTTCTGTTCCATTTTTTTTTTTCATGACAGGACGTAGTCCAACGTTTGGCTTGATATTTAATACATTTACATACCAGGGCTTCTGTGTGCTGTGGTGAAGGGTGTGCACTGCACAATTCCAGGGGTGTCATTAAGACTCACAGGACAATAGAGTTACATGGTGACAACACTTTTCCAGCACATGGTAATAGAGTGTGTCGGGGAACAAATGGCTTTCTCTGTTTTCCCCGAAGTCACCATTTGGGGGTAGAGGTGGGGCCTCACCTATCTCTGAGGCTTTTCATGGGTTGGTCCCTCTGTCTTCAAAGTCGACTCTTTTATCCACTTGGCCAAATCCTATTTCTCTTTCAATGGCCATTTGAAATAGCACCACCTCTGTGAAACTTCCCCTGAACAAGCCTTGCCTTCCCTCTCCCTGCAGAAATAATTCCTCCCACTTTTATGTTTTCACAGAACATTAGTCTCCGGTGATACTGAAACTCCTGATGGATTCCTCGCATAGCGCTCCCTGGGCTTCCCCACTTTGTGGGCCTTCCCTCTCCGATAGATTTGTATGACTTCTTGTCTGTCTTTTCCACCAGCCTTTGTCTTCCTCATCTCTGTCATCCTAGCACCTTGCGCTATGCCTGGCCCACAATCGTTGAACTATAGTAAATTAGGATTGATGGTCAGTAATTTGAAAACCTTTTAAAATTGACCTTTTTGCCTTTATTATCTGAGCTTCAATAAATAATGTTCATCATCCTATTAGGTGATAGTGATCTTTATGGTTATTTTCCTATACTAAACCTACTTAAAGGAAATCCTCATTCAACAGTACTCTGTAAAGGCGTATATATGCAGCTGAGTGTTTATGATATGCTCAAAGTCCTCATAAGGGGCCTTTTCGTTATACCAGGTATCAGGAGGTTTGAATTCTAGCCACTGTGTAAACACAAGGCACCTACTATACCTACCTCTCTGCACCTAAATTCATTCCTCTAGTAACTGGGAGGCAGTATCAGATCAATGGTTCTTAACCCAAAGCTCTGGATCTATAGGGGTCATTAAACATAATAAAAAGAAGCTTCAAGCAATTTTCAAAATCTCAAAAAGCTAAACACAAATCTATAATTATTCCTAATAAGACTGCATATTTATTATGCTTGCAAATGAAAATGGCAAGTTTATTGGGAATTATATCAGGTTAGTGTTTTTATATTCTTTAGCTCATATTTGAGCATATTCTCTTACTGACAATGAGTTATGGTTTAAATAGTCCAAATAGGAAAATGAATGATTATAAATACAGTTTATTTGGTGGACAAAATCTCCATGACTGAATCTATGGAGAGAGGAAGAAATGTAACACAGGGGAATTTGGTTATGAAAACATTGGAAACCACTGGAGTAGATATTCTCTAAGCTCCCCTTCTGTCCCCCATATCTTTTAAGACATTAGGACCTCCTACTACAAAACCAGCCTCCAGGAACAGTGGGCCTCTAGCTTTCATGATGGTCATCTCCTTAGTTCTAGACCACTGACTTTCCAAAATATCTCCAGAATATCCAAAATATTCTCAGCCCATTGCAATCTTTCCAGGCTTCTGACCTTAGTAATCATTTGCTGCAGTAGAATATTCTGCCTCTCCTCAACCCTCTAGGTTCTGACTATGTGCTAACCTCTCAGCTTACTCTTAGAACTCTTCCTTTGTCTTCACACCCTTGTCCATTGGGCCAGTCATCCTGGGCATCATGGGTGCAGGGTGGTGTCAATGCCCAGTCATCCTGGTCCCTCAAGTGGCAAAAAGACGACTGTATAATTCTAATGGATTTGACACAAATAAAGTTGGTGAAGAAGGAAGTATTTGTTAGTAAAATAATCAGAACTTACTCATTTTTATTAGGAGGACATATTTAGCTAGTGGAGAAAAATTGCTCAAAGAGCAGTAGCTTTTTCATGGTGTTAATGATGTAAAATTGATGAGATTTATATTCACACAACACAGGGACATTGATTTATAGGCTTTTGTGCGCTAGAATGGTGTGCAGCAAGGGGAAAATGGGAGACAAAGACGTTCTTCCCCTTCTTTCCCTTTCCTGAAAATATTTCTCTCTCTGCATAATGTGGAGAATGTCATCCACGTCTCCTATTAAATCAAAGTTTGACGACAGTGCCTTATTGATTGCCAAGTAGAATATTGCTCTAAAATTAAACTGCGATTAGAAGTCTTCCTTGTGGAATTAGATTTGGAGATGATTGTGCAATGGTAAAATATCACCTACCATGCAAGACAGCAGATGGGGATGTTTTAATTTATCTGGAAATCCTCATTAAGTGTTTTAAAATCAAAACATTTTTAACGCCTGATGATACCTACCATTGCCTCGCAAAGTGTAGCTGTGTGTGTGCGTGCGTGAAGTGCTTAAAGATATTTGTAACATTATCCTTTCCCACAGTTAGTTTTATGACATGTTAAAAAGGATTGCTCTGAAAGTAGCTCATTCGTTTGGAAACTAACAGTCATTGAGGGGATATGTCTGCACTTTCTCTGAGCTCAACCATGAAGACATAATATAGATGCTTAGAAATACAAATACATTAGAATTCTGCTAATCCCACAGTTGTATTATCACACTCATTTTAGCAACCTGGAGCATCATGCAAATACTTGTTCACTGAGCCTCAAAATTGCCCATGTCTTCAAGTAGATTTTATCAGCACAACCAAAGACAGTTGGAGCCACGAGGGACCTTAAACATCACATAGTACAACTCTGAGTTCATTTATGAAAGAGCTGAGGCCAAAGACTGCATTGGCAGGACCAGTACTAAACCCAGGCCTTGTCTTTCCTACTAAGGATGACAAAGCACTGAAGAAAGAAGCAAGATTATGCAGAATCAAGGTCTTCTTTCCTTAGACTTCTGGCTCCCTAGCTCAACAACAAAGACGACCCCCTGATGAGCTAGGATGAGGAAGGCAAGAGAAGGGTAAGGGACAGAGCTGAGAATGTTCTGAATTCTAGCAAGTATCTGAGGTCAGGAAGAGTTGTACGTCGGAAGGTTTGGGGTAAACACCAGCTATAGGGATTTCAAAGACAAAGGTCAAGGCAGCACGACCTGGACATTTACTCTCCAGAACTGGCTGTCTTGGTGTCTGTTATCAGTCAAGGCCGGAAGGATGAGGTGAGGCCCTTGGTCACGGAGATGGAACCGCTGCATCCCGGGAATGTTTCTGTGGCATCACGGTTGTTCTGGAGGTCGCAGTGAGAACCACCAGAGAGTACTGCGATAGTGTGGGAGGAGGGGGTGGGGGGAAGGCAAATGCTAGTTGTCCCTCTTCCACATTTCCTTTGGAAAACAGTTATTGTCTTGGTGAAACTTAGTCTAAATATTAAAGTACTGCCAACATCAAAGCATGTATTTGGTCTTATAAGTAGAGCCTTCAGGAACCCCCCATCTCTCTGCCATAGCTTCATTTACTTCATTTATTCCTCCCATTCTGAACTCTTCTTTGCATTGTGGATAAAAGCTGTCGATAAAAGACTCCAAGGACAATTCAGGCATCAACATCCTCAATCCAGTCTGACCTTCCTCCCACAAGGAAAGTTCAGGTAATCTGTGCTGCAAATCATCTGAGGAGCTCATCCCTCCCCCTTTGGAGTTTACCCTTTCCCCCCTCTGTGCCACTGCTCACATGGCTTTCTCTGTGGACACCCTGACCTGCACTTCGTTAACTCTCCAGGCACAGGTCCAGCATCCTGCCCATCCAAGGGACCTTCCCTGGCACCCCATCTCCCTCAGTAACAATTCTCACCCCCAAATCCCATTGCACCATATCTGTCCTTCTATATAGGATGCTTTGCACTTAATTTTGTTCCTCCATTATCCATTCATCCAGTTATTCACAGCACACATGTTTACTGAGTGTCTGTTATGCTCAGGTCTCCTGCCATGTGCTACTGCTACACAGATGATTAAAATGCAGTCCCTTCGTGAAGAAGCTCACCATCTCATAAAACAGACAAAGAAACTAATAATCATGATAAAATACAACAAGCTTTCTATTAAAGGTGCGTACGGTACATCGCACAGGCTCGGGGCAGGAATGGAGGAAGGGCATCAGGGCAGACTTGACAAAGGAGGTGACCTTGAACTGAGTCTCGAAGGATAAATGGGAAGATCCCAGAAAATAAAGGGGAAAGGGAATTCTAGGCAGAAAGAACTGAGCACGCAAAGCCGTATAGGTCTCGAGAACGGGACATTGTGGGGAATATCTATGTCCATGTTTTCTCTCCACTCTGGGAATGTTGGACCCTCAGAGTAAGACCCACATCTGGTTCTTCTTGATCCTACCACAGCTCCTAATACTGCTCTTTTTGAACAGTGAGTGCTACATAAAGTTTGAGGAACACAGGGAGGGAGGGAGGAGTAGAGGAAGGGAGGAAGAAAGAAACCAAGCCATCTATAGATATGTGCCATACAAGGTAGGTGCTCAATAAATGTTCAATAAATGAATGAATCAGGTTAATTCACACCGTTTCACATAGGATTCATTCTGCAAACAGAGAGTTTCTTATCTGATCATCATTAAATCTCTTTTTTCTTTGTATTTCCATGAGCCATTTACCAATGTTTAAATGAAGTATCAAATTGTTTGGAGGGTTACCGTCTGACAGAATAAATTACAGAGAAGACTTAATTTGTAGTATGGTTCAATACAGCCAATTAAATGCAGTATGGATTAGAAAGTCATCTGCTGCAGATTCTACCATTAGCTTTTTTAAACAATAAATTCCACCCTATTTAGCCTGCATGTCATTATTGCGTGTGTCTCTCTCTGTTGTGTATGTGTGTATGAAATTGTGTGCTTTCCTGAGGCAATATTAGTAACGGGAAAAACACCCACCAGAATTCAAGTGCATTAACAAAAAACACAAAACACAAAAGCAGATAAACAGATAGACACAGAACAAAAATAGATACATGAAAAATACACTACTCCACACCACGAGCAATTACAGTAGTTAAAGCCTCACAAGACAAAGGGAGGCCGAGGCTCATTATAAAGGCCTTTCTCTATTCCAGCACATTTTTGGATGCGGCTGCTGTACTGCAGTGCCAATGAGGCTGGGAGGCAACTTCTGTACCAGCCCCCCGGGCACCCTGTTATCAAATGCCAAATGAAACAGGTCAGAGTGAATTCTTCCCTGGGTTGGCATCCTCAGATCTTCTAGAAGGTTTTGCTCAAGGAGAAGACCAAATTTCCAAATAACCTAGTCTCTAGTAGAAGAGGCAGTGTGACAATAGAGGAACAATATGGATTCTGGAGCCAGAGAGAATGCAATTCAAATCTAAGCTCTGCATATCACTCTGACTTTCTGAGACTTCTTTTCTCTTTTTGTATAATAGGAATAATGACATGGAACCCAAAATGTTGTTGGAAATATTGATTCATATAAAATACACCAGGTAGATATGAGATGCCATCTTCTCCCACCAGGATAAAAAAAAAAAAATAATACCCAGTGTTGACCAAAGTATGGGGAGACAGATATTTTCCTGGGCTACAGGTTTGCTACATGTAACACAGAAATAATAATAGTATTATTATTTAGTGATGTTATGAAGATTAATAAACTAGTGTAAGTAAAGTGCTTGGAACAGTGCAAGGCATCTGGTAAGAGCTGGTAAGTGTCAGTCATTAGGAGTATTTTTGTTATTAGTGGAAATGTGATTTGGAGCTACATTTCTGGAGGGCTGGTTGACTGTATGTTTCAAAGCCTTTAAGATATGCATAAAATGACCCTGATTCCTCTTTAATTACTTATCCAGAGATAATGTAACATGTGGGCAAAGACTTGGATACAAAATAGTCTCTACAGTGCTGTTAGAATAGTGAAGAGTTAGAAATGTCCAAAATGTTGAGCATTAGCTATCTGGTTGAAGAAAATATATTTTGCCATAAGATGAAACAGTATGCAGTACTGAAAAATCATCTTGTAGAAGTGTTTTTTGCAATGAAAATATATTCACAACATCCTACTGAGTAAAGAAAAGCATATTATGGAATACTATGTTCAATATGATCCTGTTTTTGAAAAAAATATGCATATCTGTATATAACAAGGGTTCCCTCTTGAGTGGTGAAATTACTAGCGATTTTTAAAGTCTTACTTTTTGCTTACTTATGCTATCTTTTGCTACAATAAATATTTTATGTAATAAAGAAAACCATAAGATGCTTTTTCTTTCATATTTGAATTTAATGCATGCGCTAGCTATTTATGCAAGCCATCCTTGAGCCCATTCGGTCTTCCTCATTCTCAGCCCCCGTAGCCAAGTGTTGTCAATGTCACCTGCCGCGTCTCTTTCCTTTGAACTTTGTTCATTCCTCTCCATCTCCACCAAGACACCAGGTCCCATAGCTGTCATTTCCTGCCTGGATTACTGCAGTTGTCTGAATCCCTACTTATCCACTTGTGCTGGCCTCTGCTCTAACGGTCACACCACAGTGTGAAGGGATTGAGAAAAAAGTATGGAAAATTTGCTTAAAACATATCCAAGGCTTCCCATTGGTCTTAGGATAAAAACCAAAATCCTTGCTAAAAGGATGGCTTTGTTACTAAACTAGCTAACAGAGAAACATAAACTATCAAACAGAAAGAGGAACAAACTCACAACACAACTGCCCCCTTTGTTTTGTTTGATTAAACATCTGTGGCTCAACTTCTTGTCTTTAAGCCTAATCCTGCATCTTTAAGAGTTTGTTTTCACAGTCTTGAAGAGCCCTAAGCAGGCAGCATGGGTGTGAGCTTCCTGCTCTAGCCAGACCACATTTGAAGGACCCTGATAAGCCGGCCTTACAGAGAAGAAAAAAAAAAGCAGACACAGCAGCTTCACAGCCATTTTTGCTGTCAGGTGGTAGCAATGACTTTTTTCCCCTTCTCTTTAACCCCAATAAACCCCCAAACCTCTTAACCTCCTCGTCAACACTTCTCCTTTCTTTCTTTCACATCGTGCCCTTCCCATCTTTCTTTTTTAAAACTATTCTAAGCTTTGCGTGAGACTTCTTTCTCATCCTGCGACATGAGTCCCCACCCTTACACTTTCCAGGGCCTGCAAAGCCCCATGTGGTCAGGCCACCTCCCTGGCCTTTCTACCACAGGCACTGGGGCTGTCTCTAGTCCCTCAAATGCACCACCCTTCTGACTCAAATTTTTGCACATGTTGTTGCATCTGCCTAGAAAGCTCAACTCCTCCCCATCAGACCTCAGCAGAGATGTCTCTTCTCCTTGAAAGCTTCTCTCACTTTCCAGCAGAGACCAGGTTCCATGCCACAAGGCCTCTCAGCTTCCTGGACTTTCCCTGGGGCAGGGCAGGGGAACTCCTTCAGTTTGTCATTATGTGTAAAGGGAGGGGTTGATGAGTATCTATCTCCACCGCTAGAGGCAGCCCTGTCCAGGAGGGCAGCAACGTTTTCTTTTTCTCTTCTTCTTCTTTTTACTGTGATCCATGGTAGATACATTTTCATTATTATTTTTTATTTCAATTTGTTATTTTAAAATATTAAGGGGGTATAAGTGTTTTTATTACATGGATGAACTGAATAATGGTGAAGTCAGGGCTTTTAGTGCACCTGTCACTGGAATAGCATACGTTGTATTGGATAAGTAGGTTTTGTCTCTCACCTCTCTCCCAACCTCCCCCTTAGTTTCCAATGTCCGTATACCACCATATGATAGTGTATACTCATCATTTAGCTCCCACTTATTAGTGTGAAAATGCGGTGTTTGTTTTTCTATTCCAGGGATACTTCACTTGGGATAATGTTCTCCAGTTTCATCCAAGTTGCTGAAAAAGGCATATTTCATTCCTTTTTATCGCTGAGTAGTACTCTATGGTGTGTGTGTATGTGTGTGTCTATGTATGTGTGTATAAATATACACACATTTTCTTTATTCACTCATCAAGCGATGGGCACTTAGGTTGGTTACACATCTTTGCAATTGTGAATTGTGCTGTGATAAACATTTGGATGCAGGTGTCTTTTTGATATAATGACTTCTTTTCCTGTGGGTGGATATGCAGTAGTGGGATTGCTGGATTGAATGGTAGGTCTACTTTTAGTTCTTTCAGGAATCTCCACACTGTTTTCCAGCCCGAGCACCAAGTACAGTGCCTGACATATTGTGAAGATTCAGTACATATAGGTTTTTATTGTTGTAGCAAAATATACATAACATATAATTTACCATTTTAACCATTTTTAAAGCACTCAATTCTGTGGCATTAAGCACGTTCACACTGTTCTGCAAACATCACCACTATCTGTACTGTTAAATGACAATGACCCATTTCCCCCTCCCCCCAGCCTCTGGCAACTGCCATTCTACTTTCTGTTTCTATGAATTTTTCAGTACTTATTTTTAAATGAATAATTTGAATGAATGAATCTGTCAACAGGATCATAGGTCCAGGTCTGTCCCCAATTCCTCCTCTAATCTCACTGGCTCTGTATCTGTTTCCCTCTCTAAGCCTCAGCAATTAAAATGAGAAGGTGGGATTCAGTAAATACTCATGTCCTTTTCTGCTCTCAACATTTCTTTAATTCCTTTTAAAAGTTTGTAACAAGACAACAGCTATAAAAGACAGCTTCTTCTTACCAGCCCTCTAAACATATGTTATACACACCCAGATCTGGGAAGATGTGCATGACATTCTCGCCTAAAAATAGGGAGCAACACTAGTTAACTAGCTGAGAGCATCCTAGACCTGTGATTTGGGTTTAAATTTGTCTAACAGGCTAAGTGGAGCCAGGTGTGCTTAATCAATTAGCAATCACTAAGTGACAACGAAGCAGATTTCTGCTCAGAAGTAAAACCCACCTTACACAAGGAAACTGGCTTCAGTGCTAGCTTCCTAATGCTGGGGTTCAATCGAAGTCCATGTCCCATGATCAGGGATGTGGCTACAGTCTAAGCACAGTTGGTAGTGGGTTAGACTAGCTGTCCTCTCACTCAGCTAACACTCATTCCCCAAAGCCCTCCAGTGCTAGGACACGCTAGGCCCTGGGGGTACTAAGAGGAGTAAGTGAGGGGATGGAGAGAGAATGAGAGTAAGAGTGAGAGTGAGAGTGAGAGTGAGAGAGAGAGAGAGAGAGAGTGTGTGTGTGTGTGCGCGCGTGTGCGTGTGTGTGTAAGGGAGGTGGGTCCTCCTTATTTGGCTAAACACTGAGAATAGTTTGTATATTGTGCTGTTCTGTCCCAACTTCCAGAAGGCATGTAGTATAATAGAAGGATTTGAATCTTTCTATGGCTTTGTGGCCATGGGCAAGTTATCTTATCTCACCGAGCCTCAGTTTCCTCATCTGTAAAATGGGAATGATTCCTTCTTCACAAGGATGTAATAAGGACAACCACTTAACTTAACATGTCTAGCAGAGTATCTGTTAGATGGTAGGCTTTTAACACTTTGGATCTTTTCCCAGGCAACCATGTTTAAGGTTGTCAATCTAATGACTACATTCTTTAGTGTTCAAGCACCAAGAGTGGTTTCCTCAGGTAAGGTCGTCCTTGGAGCTGACAGGATAATACTCTTGGAGTGGCCAAAGGGTGTTAAGTAAGAAAGCCACTGGGAAGTCAAGTTGTTGGAAAAAGAAAAGACCAGAGAGTTGGAGTTTCAAACTCTATGATGTTATGTAAGAACCCGGATCCTGCCATTCTTGGGAATTTAACCCTGTAGTTATATAAATCAGTCAATTCCCTTTGTTGCTGAAGACTTTTGTAATCAAGACTTTTGAGCAATAGTAATCATCAGTATCTCTATCTTAGACAGGAGGAAAAAGGCTGAGAAAGAAGTGATCTGCCCAGGTAGTAGGAGGTTGGCTTGGCTTTCAGCAAGTCTCACTGACACTCAAGTGCATGCCTACCCTATTGGGAGTAGTAGCTAATACTGGAATTGTAACTTTGCAATTACTCTTGGTATACATTAGGATAGAGCAAATACATTGTTATTAGAAAGCAAGATTTTCAGTGAAAGAAAAATGAGACACAAATATTTAAAAAGTTAAGAAATAACCCTGTAATGTTAAATTTGAATTGGAAATATCAATATGAACTTGTGATTTAAAAAATACATTTCTAGCACTGTTGCCTGAAAGGGTCTAGAAGCAATGAAGCCCCAGGAGCTTTGAGTACACATAATGTAGCTATTTATTATCTACCTATCTATTTATCTATTGATCTCTTAACCTATCTAGAGAGTCAGAGAAGGCAAATATTGCAAAAGGTTAAGTTTTAGAATTAGCCTTTGAAATTTTCTACGTGTTTGAACATTTTCCTGACAACAAGTAGGAACAAAAAATTAAATCTTAGCATGCTCTTTTCTCTACCTCCCTCTGCCTTTCTCTGAGAACAGGAGAAACCAAGACACTGAACACTCCAATGACTTAATTGAACGTAGGCTCAGACAAAGGGCCTTTATCATGTCCACCTCAGTCAACCATTCGCCCAAAACAGAAGGGATCTTTAAGATGACACATGGGCTCAGAAGTGCTTACAGTCAGTTTCCTTTGTTCGGTCTTGCATTCCCATGGCCAGCATGCATAAACATCAGTCAGTACTTTCCTATTTTCAACAACATTTTTAAAAGTTCAGACTGAATAAATAGGGGAACAATTTATACTACTGAATCTCTGGGAAAAAGAAAGAATCCCAAACTTGGAAGATTCTTCAAACATATATAAGGATTCAGACTTTATCTTCATTATGTTAAAAAAAGAGGGTGCTATTCAGAGAGTTCCTACTATGTGCTGGGCATTGTGGTAGGTACTCTTCATATATAGCACTCACTTTCACTCACCCAACAACCTTACATATCACTTCCCCTGCTTTAAGTGTTGAGGTAATGGAGACACAGGAGGGTTAAGTAACTTGCCCTGGGTCACACAGCTGATAAGGTAGACCTTGGACTGCTGCCAGGTATGGCTGCCTCTGGACTCCAGGAAGCCTCTATGCACTTGAATACAGTTTTGAATGTACTTTAATGGCCCATGTTTTCATTCTCCTAAAATTCTTATTTTTATTTCTGTTCCTTTCTGCATGAAGGATCCTAATAACCATGGTAGGTATTTAGTAATATAACCAATGATTTCTACATTTTAGCTCATGGTGTAAAATTATTGTAGCAAGTAGGCAAATGAGTGTGGTTCAATGGAAATGAAACAGCATGTTTTGCCACAGTCACTGCAGAAACAAGGTCATTATATTTAATGGAAAATGACTTTTTTGTGTTACAACAAGTCTGAAATTAATCTCTGCCTTGGTCACATGCTAGACGGAAACTTACAAAAAAAAAGGGACGTGACAAGAAGCACCCAGTGGAAAGGATGCTGGGTCAGGAGGGAGAAGGCTGGGATTCGAAGTCCTGCTGCCTTCATTTATAAAATGAGGTGGCTGGCAGACGGTGGTCATGGTGAATACTGACTTCCAAGGGTGCTGAGAAAAGATATGATTTTGGCTAGACACAGGTCAGCACCTGACATCCAGACCTGTTACTACATTTGTCATCTTGGACAAATCACCTAACTTCTTTGCACCTTGGCATCCTCATCGATAACTTCATTAAATTGGGGAGAGAATTAAATGATGATGATGCTGGTAAAGTTCTTCGTGTTCTGCCTGGAGCATAGGGGTGCTTACTGAACAGTAGTTGCTCTCCAGCTCAAAGATTCTGTTATC